>ML978259.1:0-109412 GCA_010015745.1 Setomelanomma holmii
TGTGAACTGCATCTCACGTGACTCTGTTAGTCACCTGCTTACTCATCTGGTTGTGTATATAATCGCTCGCAGTAGCTCTCTCAATAGAAGAACCTTCTGCCTCATTCATACCTGCCCTGTGCTCCCACATCCAACACTTACTATACAAATACGAAGTGGCAGTGCTGCGTGCGCAGACAATGAAGGTCGCGTAGGTCGCGTGTGAGATGGGATGACGCGCAAAAGTGGTGTTGCAACATCGCAGATTTAAGGTTTGCCAAGGAATGTACCGATTTTTGCATACAATAGATCGTGGCTGAGCCGCAAAGTGCGTTCAGTCCGTTCGTGCGATGATGTGACAGGGAGACGGTGGGCGATCGAAAGTATAATATAATGCTTTCCGAATAAGGAGATCTACTTCTTAGCAAGGAGCCTCAGAAGGATGCGGTAGTTTCCATTAGGTATGTCTTCCGTGCCTCTCTGCGCTAGTCTGATTATATATTAGCGGCATCTAGATGGCCGAAATACAGCCTCATTTGGTGACATTCCCATAACGAACCTACTTCATTGAGCGGATTTGGACTTCCTTGACAGAAGGCATAAGCTTCGCGAAGAGCTAGGTATCAGAAATGCTCTGCTGTTGACATCGTCTTGGCTTTTCAGACCACAGGTGCCCTGGCACCAATATTTCCAAACAGTTAATCAGTCAAACAAACCTTGTATGGTTCTTTCTCCGCACCTGTCAGACCCCTCCGACTTAGTCGCTGGTCCAACCATGAAACGATCATCTTGACATTCTAAACTGCGAAGCATCGTCAACACGGCAACGACACGTCAACGACACGTCAATCTCGGGATGTTGTTGAACACCTGGTGAGCTCACCCGCCACACGTCCTGGCGGTGGAGTGACATTCTGAGAACTTCTCCGGATCCAGTTCGGCATGGCGGAAATTTCACGGATGAGATTCTTGTACGAAATTCGTGTGTCAATCTTCTGTACAGATTCCGCCGTTAATGGCAGAGAGCTCCCAGTAAGCATTTACTACGTCGGGGGGAATGATTAGATCCCAGTGGCAGTCCAGAATAAACCGTTGAATGCTCCCTAGCCAGTTTAATTGTTGGGGTTCTTAGGCACATGGACCCACTATGATACTATTCCTGCCAACGATCCCACCATGCTCTCGTGCTAACTTGCCCTCAATATGCACCCCACTTTCTCTCCTCGCTAGACGTACGTAATTCATCGCGGAACCGTTATTCTCACCCGAAAGTCACGGTAGGTGGTTCTGTAGCGTGAAAGCAGGTGCTCGATTCATATCGAGCACAGTAAAAGAATGCGCCATATCCGGATACTCCCCAATAGCAAGCAATTATCACACACCTTCATCCTTAACATCGCTAGCAGAGATCTCACTACCAAAAGCAAATATACAACATCTTCAAGATGAAGTGTCAACTATACTATCCTCACAAACATACACGAAACGAATGCATGGGGTCATCGAGATTGAGCTTCAACACACAACCATTGATCTCGGAAGCGCACGTACCATGTACAAACGAGTCTACGAAACACAATCAGACAACAAACCTCCCAACAATCGACCTACCAAAAGAGGGCACAACCGATAAACCCGCCCAAGAACCAGCACCCGCATCTCAGTCCTGTAGCCCACCGCACAGCACACCTAGGGTGTCGGAACTACAACCAAGCATCCCGAAAATCGCCATCAGGTCCACAGGTCCAGAGCCAATCGCGTCGCAAAGGCACTTGCTAGACCAGCAAACCATGGAATATCAAAAGCGCGCGTGGTAATATACGTCGCTGGGCATGGGGACGAAGCACGTGGCTGATGATTGGGGCTTCTCGAGTACAAGCGTCAGTCGGTCAGTGAGTCGGAGTCATAGCCCGAGTGTGGAAGGGAGGCAATAAGTGCACAGGTGCGGATGAAGACATGTAAGGGACATGCTGATGTTAGGGGAATGTGAGCATGAAATGACGAGCTGAAAGACGGGGTTGAATTGAAGCATAGACGAAAAGGTGTGAGATTGCATATTCTTGAGGGGTTTATTTGGGTACACGATACTTTGCATCAAGGGGCGTCAGGGAGACGTACGGGTGTTTTCAGTCTCAGTTGAAACTTGGAACCATCTGTTTTATGCGCATACGTGACGCGCGGAGTAGGGTTGACTTACTGGCGCGCAGTGTTCGAATGTAGGCAGAGCGGTGCAACTCGGGCATTATTGATTTCGACGCAAGCGTAGCCAACAATTTGGCCCTCACACTCTATACTTGCTTCTACTGGTCAACTTTCCTTTGTAGTTCTGACTGCATGCACGCACATGGCAGTATAGCGGTATCGGTGCGGCTGATGGGCAAGCTTCGATAGGGCTGCAAAGATCGTGGGGACTACAAGCCTCGCTCAGAGTGATCAAGTCCACACTGGTCGAGACAATGGTGTGCAATTCACCGCAATCTGACGGTGAGTCCGTTCAAAACTATACGAGGCTTCGCGAGGCTACCGACATGTTGTGTTGCCTTGTGACTTCCAAGGTTGGCACTGTCACCGCGGAGTGAGGGCTGAAAGTCAGCCAGCCCACGCCTCGGTATCAAGGCTTGTGTGAATAATTGTCCATCGTAGACTTGTGAACGGCTGACCAGGCATGTCCGAAGGAGAAATGTTAAAAGTGTGGCGCTCACTGGTGAACTAATGACCGCCATACTTTCCTATCAAGCAATGATTTTGTTTCCGCACGGTCTTATGGCTTGTTGGAACCTGCGAGATATCGAACTGTTTCGTTCATCAACCTCGTGTCCAAGTCGCCCGGATGAAAACTCTAGCATGAACACTGCATCGTGTTATGATTCTGGAATGTCTTATTCACAGCCACGTGTGAGAGAATACCAGTTCGCTCGCCAATCGTACGGTTTCGAAGGTGGCTTCATCGAGCAGTCTCTTCCTTTGCCCAGCTTATCAAGTCCAGCCGACTAATGCCCGAACCATGACATTGTGTGCATGGGTCCTGCAGGGTTCGACCAAGGTCTGCATGCGGGCCGGGAGGGTGTTCCGGGCTAATCAACCTTTTCATTGGCTAGTACTCGTATTACGCCCAAAAACGACGTCCACAAAGCTTGCTGACCTGCTGCAACATCCTCTCTGCTATTGGTCTGTCGAGCATACCGCCTATATTTTCATAACGACAGTAAAGCTCTATTGACGACGGCGAAAGCAATCACTCGTATGGGGAAGAAGGCCATGGCTAAAGTACCCGGAATTTGGGTATGAGCATGTTTCTGCCATAGGTAGGTGGCATCAGTCGTGCATGCCGACTCCTGTGGCAGGCAAGGGAAATGTCTAGATTTACTTGCCGAGCTGTGCGTGTCGATATTTGGTGAGGCCATCACGAGAGTGTGTTTGCTAGGCCGCAGGCTATCGCCAAAAGATTCTATCCTCAGCCAAAGATCCTTGGGTCTCCATCACAAATCGAGGTGCAAGTGCCCAGGATTCACAGACTCGAAGTAGAGACCCATTCGCCAAGCGCGCATCACAGATCTCCGACGAGACGATTGATGCACTTCTTGACCGTGTAGTCACGGCTGAACCGGGGCTGACGACAACGACGAGGGACATCGCTGAATGCCCGTATCACCCCTGTCAGCAAATTGATGGCACGGTATCCTGGCTCTATGACGAACATGCTGATTGCGTGTTCCAACCTTCAGATAGCTTGATGATGTGTAAATCCTGAGGTGTGCTGGCTTCAAGGTCGTGGAAGCCGCGTCGATCTGACAGCAGATCGCCGACGAAGGGTACCTATAGCGGCTCAGCGCCCGTCTTCGATGCAATATGACGGTTAGTAGATGTATCTTCTGGCCACGCAGAATTGATTGCTGCATGGCCGGATTCTGCTCCGGGCCTTGCAAACGCGGTGTGCGGAATTTCCTGTGCATCGTAAGACAGCGTTTTGGTATCTGCTTGAGACTCTGGCAGGGATGACTCAGCGCCCGATCGGCACAACCCCGCAGTTTCTGATACCTAACTTACAGCGGGATCCCTGGGATGGCTCCACTCGATGCCAAGGGGGTACGGCTCCCGGCTGCTAGCTGCGCGCTGGCGGTCTAGAACTTTACAGCCGCAGGTCTGTAGCAGCTGCAACGTTCGGAATTTACAAAGAATCGCTCTGATTGTCGGTATCTACTGTCAATCGTTCGACTCCTGCATGGCCATCCTTCGACGCCCAGTGCGGCTGTTGTCTGGCTAGTATGCTATGCACGGCATAGTGACGATACGGCGGAACCTAGGAGGGCTGAAGGTATAAACAGACGCGATCTGATTCTACATGACAACTTTGGAAGTCAGCATTGAGCGATCTTCAAACTCCATCCTCCATCACATTCCCACAATCCCACTTTTTCTTCAGTCCGTATCCACCAGCCTGTCCATACTCGCCATGGGAGCTCCATCTGCAATGGACTATACTGACATTAACTTCTTCGCCATGATGGGCAATCCGGAGTACTCGCCCGTCAGCGAGACCTTCTCCTACCCAGACCACTTCGAAAGCTTCCAAGATGGCGCCTCATACTTCAGTCGCGACAGTGGGATAGGGAAAACATCAATTTCACCTGTGCAACAAAACATGTCTCACACAACCACCATCGCTATGACCCCATCTTGGCCCGACTACAAGCCCACTTCATTCGGTACGATGGAGGATGCCTGCGATGCATTTGCCACCAATGAGCGCTCCAACAGCCTGGCGTCCAGGCCGCCACCTCTTCCCACTCCTGGTTACGCCAGCCCAGAACATGTTCTTCCTGTTACTGCCGCCAGTCCAGCCTCTGAATCCATCTCGCCTCAATCTCTCGAACGTGGGTCACCGATATCAGATGCCTCTCACGCACTATCCGAAGAGGAGACTAAGCCAGCTCCACGCAAGCGAGGGCGGCCGCGTCTGAACCGCAACAACACCACAAACGGCTCGTCTGGGTCGAGTGGTGTGCGCCGCACCACATGCCTGGCACACAAGCAAGTGGAGCGTAAGTACCGCGAAGGTCTCAATATGGAGTTCGAACGGCTTCGTAGGGCCGTCCCGACGCTGTCACAGAGCATCGAGGCCAACATCATGGGCGCAGCAAAACCAAGCAAGGGCATGGTGCTCGCCGCAGCCATTGACTACATTAGCAGGGTTGAGCGGGAACGAGACGTCGCGGTCGATGCGATCGAGAGACTCGGGGGAAATGTCAGGATTGGGACGTCTGAGAAGTGATGGGGATGGATCAAGTCGGGTTGATTGTCTCACCTGTAGACTTTGTGCCTCCTCTGTCTATTCACTCCAGATCATCACGTCTGGGACATCATCTCTCGTATTAGAGTTTCTCTTGCTACCATTCCGTTCGCATCAAGTGCTGATGCTGTTCGCAATGTACAAAGTGGACCAGTAATACTTTTACAACTCCTTCTTGCTAAACCACTGCGATTATACTTGAGCGGATGCTTGCAGTATACTAGAACTGATAGTCGATTGAGGGTAATATGAACTGAACTACCCAATGACTTGCCTATTACTGTGAAAAATAGCATTTCAGTGAGCATCACCAGTACCTACAGGCCACAGAATCGAGATCTCTTTACAAGCCATCGACCACTTGATTTATAACTACGAGGAGAACTTCAACACACGAACTCTTATTTCCCAAGGTCAGAGTAACCTTCACTTCATCACACGTTAACGCCCCGTCACTACTTCCAAGGAGCGGGATAGTGGCAGAAAGGGGCGTTCATCCTGGCCGCGGAGATCCATGATTATGGGACTCAGGAATCATCCGACATGGCCCAGACACGGGGAACCAAGCGGGAGATGGGCGTTTGTTATGTAACAGTGTTTTCTATATTGTCTACAAGTACATCACACCACCCATTTCGCCATCAAGGACATGCCCGAGCTTACAGTGACTTTGTTATAAGCATCGGTAATTGCAAAAAGTCTCCAGGTCGTTGTAAACATAGGTAATCATCTGTGATTTCCTGGCCAGGGCTAACGGGCCCGGGGCGCGCTTGCGACGCTGTTTCGTTTCAATTCATTTGTCTTCTCCTGGCATACTTGCATGTCTCCTCAGGGCACTCGCGATAGTCAACGGCGGTATATGTATCATCCAAAACGTCGCTCCAAAGTTGTTTCGACTCGCAATCTTTCCAAAGTCCCCATCGATCAACGCACCGCATCCTCCCACCTCCCAACCCCACTGTCCTTCCTCTTACCCTCCTTCCCTCCCTTCCCATCCCTACCACTCCCCGGTGTAAACAGCTCCGCACTCAACACCAACACCGCCGGCACCACAGCTAACGCGTCAATCGTGCTACTTCGATTCCGTTTGTTCTGGTGCTTCAAGTCCATGGCTGCTGCTACCTCTCTGTTTTTCACTTTCGATGGACGTATGCGAGGCCACGGATCGGCTGTCGCATCGGTGCCGTTTCTTGATGTCGATGATGCTGATGAGAAAGAGCGCGGGCGAAACGGCGAGAACGACGACAGACTTCTTGCGCGGGAGCGGCTGTGTGATGGTTGTGCTTGTTGTGTTTGTGAAGTAGATGCGAGAGCTGATGAGCTACTTTGTACCGCATTTCTGGATGGTGAGGGTAATCGAGGTAAAGGGATGTTGATCTCTGTGTAAAGTGGTTCTTCGTACGTGATGTCGAAGTCCGGAAATGGCGCGTCGCATTCATGAGAGGGCGAGGGTATTGAGGTAGTGGACATGGCTATCGAGTTTGACTTTGGATTCTGAGCCATTTCCAAGAGGGTTGCAATTATAGTTTCTTGACCAAGTCGTGCTGTTGGAGCCTGATGGTCTTGATGTGGGCGTGGGACGCCTGGTGAGGCGGTTTGCGGCTCCTTTGATGTCGCAACACAGCCACGCTTCGTTCTCCTCCTCCGCGCAACGTGAGCTTTTATCGCAAGGCAAACGAGGCTGTTTTGCCCAGCTGTTACAATTTCTTCTTGCAAAAATCTGATACGTGATTGCCGACTTGTCTCGCAGCGGAGGAATCTCCTCAGTGAACCCGCACGTCGACTTTAGAAAAAGGTTCAAAATGGAAATTCCAGGAATCGCAAACGCGACCAGCGCGCAGCTTACCTACATATACCACTCCATCACTTGCATAATCGTCGTAAGATGCGGCTCGGCTGAACTCAGCCGCAGCAATCAGCCGGACTTAGTGAGGTCCGTCTCACACCTGGAGGAGGCGCAGTCGCTTAGTACGTGTTGTGGGCTAAGCTAAAGTCATGTGTTCTTCCTCACGAATAAATAAGTGTGTGGAAAAGGATTGCGTTGCTGGTAAGCGTTGATTGTCAATATATGTTGTTAATCTGTAGTGTGTCTCATGTCTCTAGATCCAACCAAGCAGCGCCGCGTATTATTCTCGTGTTCTTTCCAACCTACTTCTTTGACTTTCTCGCAACCTGATCAACCTCCGCTCTCAAACATTACGTCCAACCATGTCAGCATCCTTTTTTACGTGGAACTACCTCGTAACGTCCATACCTCTTGTTCACCTTGATCCATCATGCCAACTCTCCTACCCTACATCATCAGTATATAAACGTCCCCACAAACAACACCACAACATACACCACCGTCAACCCCCACACCACCTCCCTCAAAAGCGGCAACACACCCCAAACCTGCTCAATCTCCTGATGTTTCGGCTGCCCAGCCCCCGTCTTCGGATTGAAAGTCATCATATCATCGCGATCTGGCACCGTTGGGGGCCAAAACACATACACTATCGGGACCATGAAACTCAGCGCCAAGAACAACCACCACATAGGCGGCAACATGGAGTTTACCAGCAAGTGTCTTAGTGCTTCTTCTGAGGTGTTAGATCGGTGAATGGCGCGGTACATATCGAGCCCCGCGGCGCCGAGACAGTATGGAACGAAGAGGCAGAAGAACCAGATGCGACAATGGATACCCATCAACTTTATCCTTGTCCATAATCCGGCGCGGTTCTCTTTACTTCTCTCCTTCAATTTATCTCTAATCTTCCCGCTTGCTAGGAAGGCGATTGGTTTCCCGCCGAGCCACGTTGGTAGGATGTAGCAGCGCAGAATAGTCACGGCGAGGTATGGCGTCATGAATTGCCACGCCATAGCGCTGCGCTGGCCTTGGATGTAGCCGGACGGCAACGTGAGGACGATCTCGTTGATGCGCAGCGAGACGACCCATATGGCGCAGAGACGTAGCTGCCAGCGGAGTTGGGTAAGGGTTACGTAGACGAGCAGGTCGCGGCCCCAGTAGAGGAGCGCGGGAATGATGAAGTAGGCGAGGAAGATGGGAATAGCCATCATGGTGTTGAAGGCGAAGGTGAAGATGCACCAGCGTTGAGGGAAGGTCATGTGTTTTGTCTGTGTGCGATTGAGCGTTGGAAAGTGTTGACTTTGATCGTCAAGGGGACATACGTGTTTGCTTGGAAAGCCCCATCTTAGTTCTTGGGCGGTTTCGAGGGTACCGACGGCCCAGCGGGTGCGTTGTTTGAGATCTTGAATAGATCAGCATGGTAGTGGTGCCACTTTGAAGCCCAGAACTTACGATTGATGATGCTCTCCGGCACCATGCCGACTTGCATGAACTCGTGGAGATAGGCCGTCTTGTACCCAGCACCATTCATCATGAACGACAACAGCTGGTCTTCCGCCATGGATGGCGTCGGCCACCCTCCAAGCTCATCTATAATGAACCGCTTGAACACAACACCACTACCAGTGCACCATGCAGCACCCATGTGGTCCTTCCTCGGCTCCAAGTAGTGAATGAACTCACATATAGACTGACAGAGTGGATCATCGGCGGGTACATTCCAGAATGTCTGTGGCGGCGAAACCAGAGCCATCTCCGGATCGCGTAGTAGATGTGGAAGTATAGCACGCAGCCATTCGGGATGAGGAATCATGTCGGCATCCAGCGTCGCCAGATACTCTGCCGGACCGCCCGGTAGACCGACCGCGTAGTCGATACCAGACTGAAGATTACCAGCTTTGTAATGATGTGGCACGCCTTCGATCTTGGTGCGTGCTTGGTATACCAGGTTAGGGAATTCTACCATCAGAGGCTGGAGTGCGATCTCGAGCTCTGTATCGGCGTCGTCGTCGCAAATGATGATACGGTAGCGGTCGCGTGGATAGTCGATGTTGCACGTGCTTCGGACCGTGTTGATGATCATTGGGACGACTTCGCCGCATGTGGTGAAGAGAATGTCGACGGTTGGTACCACCTCTCCTCGTAGTCGCAATTTCGGCCGTTTACGGTCGCCTATCGACAGCAGTAGAACGAGCATCCAAGACATGTATGGTACTGGCTGAAGGATTAGCTCAGCTATCCTCGATCGACTTCCCCAAAATACGTACGCAGTATCACTCCTTCCACGCAGATGAAGATCCACGATGCTTCAGCAAGCCCTCCGCGAATCAGACGGTACTGGTAATTACACCACACCCGATAGCCATAGTATGCAGCATAAGTCACGAAGACCCAGCCAATGACGAAAGGGTGAATGAGTATCAGCTTTCGATGCCATGGCTTGACCAAGTCAACATCATCATGTTCTGATAGCTGCTCGATGACATATTCGCTTGCGTCGTAGCGATCGCTGTACGCATACTTGCCATGGCGGGACTTATTGAACGGTGCAGGAGTGGTCGTATTGTCGCAGGGGGCTATTTCATCCTCAGATGAACCAGATGTTGACTCGACATAACGAAGAGGCTGTGATGGTTGGCGTACTTCTGAGGGCGCATTGTCTGAAGCATTCTTCACTGCTGTAGTTGAGGGACCGGCCTCTATGATATCTGAATCAGGACGTGGAAGAATGGCGGAAGGCTGGGCAGAGCTTGATGCTGCTTGACTCTCGGCTTGAGTAACAAGTTCATTCGCCATCGCGAAGTAGAGGTAGTGACTGGTTCGGAATGGATCAAGATGGGAGGAGTAACCCCTAACATGCTCCTGACAGCAAGGTTTGCTCATTTATTCGCCAGCTGTTGCCAGCTGTCGCTGATGAACCACACAAGTAAGGCTTCCCGATCCCCATGCATGATACCAATAGTGCCGTTTTCGTCAACGTTGGAGATAACGCATGAGCAACCCAACATCAGTCCACTGCGGATAGTTTGAAGCTCTAGAGTCCTGTAGCTGTCGCCGACCATCCTGGCTGTGAGCTGAAGCACCATACGGCGACCAATCAGAAAGTTGGTTGAGTCCGACGCACAGAAAAGCCTATGCAGAAGTCGTCCTACATAGGACTCGGAACGGCCCTTATGGGTAGCATAACGGGTGTGCACCACGCGTCCTTGCCTTGTGTAACAAATTCGGCCCCACGTCCGTTGGAGTTTCAACCAGGTATACACTCTGAACACCAGCAAAGCTTTTGCATTCTGGCAGACGGCGGACATCAACGATCAGATCGTGAGCGTTAGCTATGTAGAGGCTCGACTTTCACATCGTTTGATGGAATAATCTATAGATGGTTGGACGTGGAATCGAGAGACAGCTCATAGCGTACACTAGCGGAGACCAGATCCGATCAGAGACAGCAAATGTGTGGTTAGCGCGAACTACTTCTGAACTATTCCTGTTGCAGACGCTAGTGTGTTCCCTAGACTACCATAAACCACCTCCGCGATGATGTTCGATGTGTCGTCGCGTAAAGTCTGGTAAGTACGCAAAGCAAATGCTTCGTTCTGGCTGTAGTAGGAGGTAGCGGTCGATGGTTGGTGAGCTGGCGGGTGGCCACCACGCATGCATTGCCACATAACACGACAGTGCTGATCTGGGAAATCTCACGCGAACCAGATCCGAAGTGATCTGCACGACGGGCACCCGCATTTTATGCCTTGTCTTTATGCAAGATTGTCCCAGAGGGAATCGTTGTGATCGGATTGCTGTTATCTTCCACGAAAATGTCCATGGTAGCGGTGCTTGTGTTCTTATCTCCAACGTTGCAACCAATACGACACAGCAGTATACCTTGCATGTCTGAAGCGTACTGCAGTCCCTGGATGCTCGTCCAACTGCTGGGCCTGGGGTAGCTGAACCGTTTCAGGGTCGATTAGTGTCGATCGGCGACCCAAAGAAATGGTAGGAGGGATAAGACTCGACACAGAAAGCTAAGCCCGAGGATGCAGGGTGAGTCGGCTCGACCTTGCATGCTAACTGGAAGCCGGAGAAAAAATTGAAAAGCTTGGAAGCCGAATGATAACGAACAAAGGTAGGCTCAGGCCAGGTGGAAAGTTCCGCAACATCGACAACTCACCACGGCATTCGCGTGCCCTAAGCCACGTCGATTAACTGTCCGAATGAGGCGTCTGTGATAGCAACCTCCGACAGGTACGCGAGGAATGCGTTTCGTTGCAGAAAAGGGGGTGTGGGGGCATTGTCAAGTTCTCTCTGCTTCCGCACACGCTTCCATAGGTCGAGAAGATCATCCTGTACCAAATTTGTGGTCACAGCATCTCAGTTTCGTGTTTCTCTTCCAGGAATGAAAAGACATCAAATTGCAGATGACAATGAACCGTTGGAGGTTTAGTTAGACTCGGAGCAATGACGCTAGCCTAGGCCGCCCAGCCCACAGGGTCCCAGGGTGGGGCGAAGTTTCCAGATCACGAGCCGCCATTGCTGCCTCACAACCATCCCCTGCATAACGTCTAGACCCAGCATTTTTCGGCCTCACCACACACTCGAACACACCAACGCCAACCATCGACTTAGCCGAGTCACTCATTATCTCCCACAATAACCTCAAACCACAACAATAAATCTCCAGCGAGGCTGAACTTCGCCGACGACCCCACGCGCGCCGGTCGCTTTTCACCACCTCCCGGAACCTTCCTCCACACATCAGCCCACCCACCATGGGCTCCGTCGTCCTCCCCCACCTGCGCACAGGCTGGCACGTCGACCAAGCGATCCTCAGCGAAGAAGACCGACTCGTCGTAATCCGCTTCGGTCGCGACTCCGACGCATCCTGCATGTCGCAAGACGAAATCCTGTACAAAATCGCGGACCGGGTGAAGAACTTCGCCACCATCTACCTATGCGACCTGGACGAAGTGCCCGACTTCAAAGCCATGTACGAGCTGTATGACCCCATGACGATAATGTTCTTCTTCCGCAATAAACACATGATGTGTGATTTTGGCACGGGAAATAATAATAAGCTGAATTGGGTCCTCGAGGATAAGGGCGAGCTGATTGATATTCTGGAGACGGTGTATAGGGGCGCGAAGAAGGGGAGGGGTTTGGTGGTTAGTCCGAAGGACTATAGCACGCGGTACAGGTACTAGGCGAATGTGAGCTGAGTGTTGGAGAGGTTGGAATGAGGCATCTGTCATGCAAGGATTGCTGCCCGAGAAAGACGAGAGTTTGGGTAGAGGACAATAGCGAAGAGCTCTGTTGAGGCTAGAAAAGCGACAGGCATTGGCGTTTGGCGAACGTAAGGTATGGCTATTACTTCGCCGGACTTGATACTTACGATTTGGTGCTCACAAGATTGCTCAGAATCGGGAATCAGAGCATGGTGAAACTTTTGGATATTGTTTATATCGCTCGACACTTAAGGTGTACGACGCTGGGATATTTTCATTGCTGAATAGGCTGCTTGAATACCATCATAACAAATGTGCAGAGCCTTCTCGTTGAACTTTTGTGCCATGATCATATCTTGGGTATTATATCCTCCTCCCTTCCTTGACTCACTGCCCACTTAGAACCGTCACACTCATCTTCCCCCATCCACCCAACCCCTCCCATCCCCACTAATCCCCCGTATTCAACTCCAAATCAATCTGCACCCCGTTACTTATACTATAATCCGCCAAACTCAAACTATCATGAAACGGCCTCTCCCCCTGCCTCTTCAGCATAATCTCATGCACCGGCCGCCCAATCTTCGCCGCGACCATGGCTTTCAGCACTTTCACGGGGTCGCTAGGAAGACAGGGAACTTGGGTCTTGGTGCCGAGCCGGTCGTTTACGGTTACGATGATCATGGCTTCGCCGGTTGATGCTATGGCGGGGGCGGCGGGTTTTTTGTCGCGATTGCGGTCATTCTCGTCGCGAGGCTTGCGGTCGCGGTCTTCGCGTGGGCGCCGGTCTGGATGTCTGTCGTCCCGCCGTCTGTCGTTGTCGCGGGGGCGATCTGAATGCCTGTCGTCTCGACGCCTGTCGCCGCGATCGTCTCTGCGCCTCTCGTCCCGGCCATCTCTACGTCTGTCGTCGCGGCCGTAATCTCTTCGATCGCGCCTGTCGTAGTTGCGGTCGTCTCTCCGCCAATCGTCGCGATCTCTGCTATCCCTTTTATCATTCTTCCATTTCAGGCCTGAGAAGTTCTTCGGCTTGCGAGTGGGGCTGCGGCGCGGTGAGCGTGACCTTGAGCGAGCGCGATCGGGCTGTGATTCTGGTTTTGGGTTTGCGCTTCCGGGTGCTGAGGCGGCGTCACGGGGTGGTGAGGGAGATGGCATAATCTCGGACGGGCAAAATAATATGGTTCTTGTTTCTGTGAGGTTACCTAGATAGCGAGTACTGAGGGCGGAAGTGTGGTTCTTGGTGTGGTTCTTGATGTGGTTGATATCGTGTCAAAGTCGACGTTCCAAAGTTGCGGAGAATGATGTAAACCACCGAAGCCTAAAGAAGCTTGGACCTCTATCCCATCCCATCCTATTCCAGTACCCTTCATGCCCGACCACCACACACACGTCCAAGATGATCACGCGATGATAATGCGAGCCTTCCTGCAGCGGCTCTTCTCTCCACCAACCCAGCACCTGCGCGTCTTGAAGCCCACCCCATCGACCGCCTGCTACACCGTCTCAACGCGCTCTATACCGACCACACTACCCGGCACACTCGCACATCATGTCGGCATACTATTCCGCGTCCTGGTCGTCCTGACCACAATTCTTGTCTCATTGCTGAAATGCCATCTCACCTTGCCTTCAAAGCTGCCAAGTATTCTAAATCGGCTCCTGGACACGATCGACAACTGGCACTTCGTCTCGGTGCTTGAGCCACTACAATGGCCCTACCTCGCACCCAGCGCCTTACTACTCCTCTACCTCGCCCTGCGCAGAAACCACACCGAAGAATCTCTCCTAGTCCTGCGCGGTCTTGGCATCCAAACCTCCACCTCCTCCCCCACATACCTCCAGTCACCCACAACACGCTTTATCCCGACGACGAGTATACAGGATGTGGTTATACATGAGGCATTCAGGGGGTTCGAGGTGCGGTTCTATCTTGCGATAGTGGTTGAGGGGGAGGAGGATGTTGTGGTTGTGTTTCCGCGGCTGTTGCCGAAGAGGAAGGTGTTGGAGGAGGTGTGGAGGGGGGCTAGGGGGTGTTTGTGGGAAGGGAAAGGGATGGGAGGGTAGTGGAGGGGTGACTGTTGTTGTGTGTCATCGAAGCTCTCTCTCAGCTACTCATCTGCGTCCTCTTCTCGTCCTTTCCTGGGCCACTCCCATCCTTTCCTCTTCGCGTATCGCTCATTCACTGCTTCAACTGGCTCTTGTCTTTCCCGCTGCAGCACCGAGATGTAGGTGCCTTTCGCTTTGCCTACATTCCCACCATCGAATACTCTTGGCCCCGCTTTCGACCCTAGACCACGCTGCTCGCTGTCCTCCTGATCAAGCGTCGCCTTCCCCTGCGCCGCAATCCGATCAAGAAGTAACGCCGATAACGTTTCGTCGATTTTGTTGCCCCGCCAGACCTCCCACACATCATCGACCACCCCACCCCTTCCCCACTTCCCTCTGCCCATAGTACTCGGCTCGCCCCTCTTCCCCTTCCCCTTACTTTTCGGCTCCACACCGCCCTCATCCCCAACATGTATCCACTCCAACCGATCTTCGTACCCGTGCTCGCGCTCCTCGCTGCTTTGCACTTCCTCCGCGGCAGGGAAAATGCAGTCCCAAAGGACGAGCGGGGCATCGGATGCCATTTCGTATTTCGGGCGCGTGGGATTGGCATCCATGTCAAGGAGTGCGGGGATCAGACTGGGCGACTCGAGGCGCTGGCCGATGAGGAAGAGGATAGCGATGATGGAGCGGACTTGGTGCCAGAGGAACGCTGAGCCGTGCAGGGTAAAAGCGTACATTTTCGGTTCTGGGGTTGTCGACTGAGGAGACACTAGGGCTGGATGTGCGAGAAATGCGGGCACGCTCAGAGGCGAGACCTCGTCGATGGACGCGTGGAAGATGCGCCGTTTGAAGTTTGTGAGTTGTTTCGAGGCGTCGATTTTGCAGAAGTTGCGGAAGTCGTGCAGCCCGATGAGAGTTGTGCAGCCGGTGCGCATGGCGGCGATGTCGAGCCAGCCTTCGCGCATGGAAGAGGAGTTGGTGGTGTCCGAGGCGCCGTTGTAGAGACCTGATGAACCTGGTACGGGTGCGAAGGCGGGATTTGTGAAGAAATATTTGTATCGCCGCTCTTTGCATGAGAAGCGTGCGCTAAAGTCTGGTGGTGGGTTTGGACACCATGCATATATACGAATATCGGGTGGTAGGACGCGATTCAACAGTTGAATATATGGCAATTCATCTGTAAGCTCGTTGAAAGCTTTAGGTGGTGTTTCTGAGCCGCTATCGAGAGCAACGGGTGATGTTTCGCCATACTCATCGTCACCCTCTTGCTCAGCATTCGATACTTCAGTCTTCAGGACTGGCTTGTTACTGCGGACACGCACCCCAATGACCTGCCCAAAAGCGCTCACTCCTCGATCTGTTCGACCGCATTTCGAGTATTCGCATCCCTGCCAATTGATGTCGACTCCCTCCTTGTCCCATGCCGCAAAGGTCTTGCGATCTATCCGGTTGTAGTCTGTGTTGTCTCCCTCTACTGGTGTAGGACTGATCAATCGAGTCTTGACCAGGGCTTTCCACAGCTCTTCCTCGATTGTGGGTAATGGTGTAGAGTTGTTGTTATGATGCTCGAAACCATTATACTTCTGCCCAAGATATGCAAACTTCAAGGCAATCAATCTTGAGCTGTATTTCGAGGCATCGAACGCTTTGGGTGGCGGCTTTGGAGCTTTGCGAAATGCTAACGGTGTCGGCTTGTCGCTGGGCGAAGGTATAGGAAAGCTTGTAAAGGTCGCAGAGTTCGGCTCAGAAACATCGGTCGCAATGACCTTTTCATTTCCTATCTGTTGCTCTAATTGGCGTATCTGCGCAATCAATTGCTCTTGTGTCCATGCATCGTACTTCCCCGCCATCGCCTTCCGCTCAGGGTAGAAATCTCGCAATTGGACGCGTTTGGGTACCCTTGATAGCTTATGAAAGCTGCGATGAGCGCAGAATAGTCTGTGCAGCGAAAGATGAAACTCGGGGAAGGCGTGGGGCAGCGAAGTGAACAATTGCTGCATGCTTGGTGGGAGATGTGATGGCTCTCGCGACTTTTCTGCAGCCCGACTGCCGACTTTCAGGGTCCAGGCGCCTAGCCGAAGATGGGCAAGCCTCCACCTCTTCGCTGAGGTATGCTCAAGCACGAGGCTGTCCCACTACTTATGGCCAGCTGTGATAGATGGACTGGTATGCCTTTGTCATACACCCTCCTAAGCAAAGATGCTTACCCCAACTTTGGTGATTCGAGTTTGTGGCGCAGATTGCACAAATCTAGTCATTGCTGTCATCATGGCTTTCTTCATATACTACGAAACCCGATAAGCTTTTGTAAGCCCAGGGCACGCATGGTCACGTGGATTATCCAGCAACCAATCAGCCCACTACTTCATGTATATAAACGGACACCTCAGTCCGACACAGAACAATACAACTCACATCATATCATCATACCTGCTCCCAACTACTTACAGCTTTACATACACAATCTGGCCTATCATCACTCCTCAGTTTCACATCTGACCTTGTCATGCTCCGCGACGCTATAAGGTATTTCCCCACTGTTTTGGAATAGCCCTTGTGCTCTTGCCTGCTTAAGTCGTACCGTCCGTATTTCAGAGGTTCCCAACTCTGTGATGAGAAATGCCCCCCAACGCTAGCTAGACAAACTCTTCCCAAGCGTTTCCCTTCCGAGCAGATAGGAACTTTTCGATACTGTCTCCATCGGACAGGGTTTCTGCAACTAGTGATCCTACCGGCTCCTCGTCGGCTTCATCTACTAGGGTCCAGCTGAATTCATTGTTGCACCTCCATGCAACGGACGCTTTTGCTCGCAATTCCCTAGAGTCATCCACCTCAGTGTCACTATCTCCGGCGTAAGATAGTACTTCTTTGTGAGCAACGCCTCTCATCAACATCTCTCCAGATATGTTCGTCATAACATCACTGTACTCCTCCGTGCCGAGTTTTCTCTTCTTGACCAATGTGACATCTGGAGAATTCGGATCCGGATGAAGCCCGTCCTCGTCTACACCAGCACGTTTCATGTCGCGACTTCGTTCGGGACTCTGGTCCTCTTTGGCAGCCGTATTGAGAGCTTCGACTAGCTCGGACATTCGCAGTAATGTCGAATGAAGCGCTTCTGGATGCTCAAAACACAGCATGAATGACACTCGGACTGTCAGTGCGGAGAAGAACTTTTGAAGTGACTTGGCACTGTTGCGGCTCGCTGCACCTGCTGTGAGGCTGATCCAAAGAAGAACACCAGCCATGTTGCCCCAGCAGTCGGACAAGTCGGACTGTTCCAGAGCTTCCTTTAGGGTTTGGAGGGGGTCGCCAGTCCTGTCGATGTCTTGGGGTTCAGAGGCAGGAGTTTCTGTTTGGAAGTGTTCCCTATTGATTACGCGACCCGTCCTACTGATCTTATGTATGATCGGTTTCGAAAAAAAGCTTGGTGCGCTATTCACACGGGAAGGTGGAGTATCGGAGAGCCAAGCTGGTTCTGGGTCCAGACTTGGTCCGACTACAAGCCATCTTGGATCTTGCTTCAGGAGCTCTTGCTTTGAATTCCGTTCATGTGGCCACTCGCTAGTGGCGTGAGAAAGTGACACTTGATGGTGGATAGCATTGCTCAAGAGTTTGCCAGTAATTCTAACGGCATCATGTCGTCGCTCATCTCTGCTTAGAGCTTCTCCCGTTGAGAGACGAAAGGAAGACGGATAATCGATGTCAGACCACAGCTTGCTGCTCAAGTTCGAAATAGTCTGCGTGTTCCGTCTGCCTCGCTCACTGCGTTCAGAATCGTGCAGGAAGATATCGATCAACATGCGGACATTCCGCAGGAGCTCGATCGTGCTTGGCCGTAAGTTGTCCGGGACACCAAACCGTGAATGGAACCTATTAGGCACGTACAGTGGCGACTCCGGAAGGTCAACATCAGATAGCTGATGTATACGAGATGTCGATGAGCAATAGTGGCGGTAAACCTCACGTGGTCTCTCTTCGCGAAGAATTGCGCACTCGAGCATGAGCCATGAAATCGTGGATGCTATCCGAGCGTCCAGCATTTGGAGACCCCCGCGGCGTTTCACCATTTCTTCGAGGCCTTTCTCATGCCACGAGAGCGCGGTTTCCTTACGACCTACCATTTCGCTCGCAATGAGATGAGCGAGTGCGATGAAGTTGTGGTCAGTTAATCTCTTGTTTGCGTCGGTCATGTTCTGCCCGATGAGGTGTATGGCCTCTTGGCGCAATGCAATAGTCTGAACACTCTCCAATGAGCGGTCATGTATGACGTCGTGGTGAGAGGCCGCGATAGAGAGTGAGCTTATGAATGTGAGCGGTGTTTCAATCACCCTGGGTATCCAGTATGTGTGCATGGCACTCGATCCGAAGTAGCGATCAACTTGAATGGTCAGCAACACCATAGATAAGGCGGAGTTAGAGCTTTACAATGAAATTTCAATTCTTCTAAGCTGATAGCTGGATAAGTGGACTGAAACATGGTCCTGAAAGGGTCCAACGAATTTCCGATGGACGCGAAAGGGGGAGCGCGATACGCTTGCCAGGCGGAGATACTCGATTGCTGACGATTTGACCCTGAAAGGACATTAGCATGAGCAAGATCGATGTGTGGAGCAAAGTCTTCTGCTTCAAGATACAAACATACCGTCGATATCCAAGAAAATTGGTGAATGGGACCGAGATTGCACCGAAGTGGCCTTAGTCGATGGCGATGATGTATAAGACATAGCGCTGTCTGCATCGAAATCGCTTCCCTGCATCTCAGATGATGATTCGGCCTCATGGAGATCTTTGGCGAGGCTCGGAGCCTGTCTAGTTTGAAACATCGTTGTACGACTAGACTTATCGAATGACGCTGTCTTACTCTGGTTCAATTCGATAGGATCTAGGTACATATTTCAGATGTCAGTATTCGCAGTCTTATCTAGCTTTGTAGCATTCTCGAGGGAATTTCGAAGATCATGGAAGGTTTACGTACCGTTCGGTAAGTTCTCGCACTTTTTTGCTTCGAGCCCTTTAGTAATCAACGGACATATCCATCTTAGTTTGTCGTCTGAAAATATGTTGCAGGCCGGAGATACAAATGCAACGTGTCTTGTGGCTGAACTTGCCACGATGTGTCCGTATAGTTCGAGCGTGGTCGCGTCCAAGATAAGCGCTCCACAATCGCCCCATGCAATATTCGCGCTCAATTCGACTTGATAGAACTCTCGGAATGTTGAGCCTCCTGGTAGACGTAGAATTATGGTCTCGGCCAATAGCTTTCCGTCTATGCGTTCGCTTTCATCGATGTTGTAGATAACGACGTTTGCATCTTTCGCTTCTACGGCCACGTTGTCTATAGCCAGCTGGGAGGGAATGAATTGCATAATGAAAGCCAAATTCTCGGTTGCAATCTCTATGATAGCATAATCCTGCTCGATCGATACGTGTATCAGAGTTCCCAGGACCTGTAGGTCGCTCGGTTGAGTATTGATCGTCATTAAACCTGGTTCAGTGATTGCGTTGGTCGGCGAATATGGCTCTGCTCGACGCGCATCTAAGTCCATGATGTCGGCAGGATTCGTCCAGATAGATGATCCCGAGGCTGGAGATATGGTGTCCGACGCTACATCTGGTGCGTCTTCTGAGCTGCTCATGCTTGCGCGTGATGTTATTTCTACATCATCTTCGTCTCCTCCACCATATATGTCACTGCCGAGATCGACTTCACTATCATCGCCAGTAGTGTCCAGATCTGCCGTGTGTGCAGCTCTTTCGTAGAAGCTTTGGACGAACACGTGAGCGACAGACAGTAGAGAATATCGGCCTCGCCAGGACACTAAGAAAGCGATCGCGCGACGAAAGCCTCCGTTGCTCTGTTTTGCAAAGATGGGAATGTGGAGAGCATGGTGATCCCTCCGTGGATCGAACAATACATCCGTAGTTGTAATCGACGATGGCATCTGGATTTCGGGGTCTTCTTCCGTGGCAGGCTGAACAAGAGCCCCAATACCCGGTTGCGTAGCTGCGTGGCCAGTCTGGAACCCTGGCAATTTAGACATGAGCCCAGTGTCGTCAAGAGCCTTCTTCGCTTTCTTGCGCGCTTCTTTCTCCTCGCTAAAAATCATGACCATGGGTTTCGCAGTCGTCTCACATCGCCCAATCATAAACAACTGGACACAGATAGCGCTGTGATATGTGTCCTGGAAAATCTTGTCGAGAGACCCAAGAATTTCAGCCTTGACGGCTTTGTAGTCTTGCAGAGCCTTGCCTTGCGCATGCCACCAAAACTTCCCATGGAAGAGTCCAATTTTACTGCCGATACTTTCGCAGGCGTCGGGGTAAGGCTGAGAAGGTCGCTTGAATTGCCTTGCCCGATCAAGATACGACTTCTTCATAGTGGCGTTGAGAGCAATACATAGAGGTGGGCATTGGGAATGTAGGCGAGGTTTGTAGCGATGGGAGAAAGATCAAAGGGGGAGAGAGCGCGTCGTGGACGGCCCTACAAGGTGCGAAGGGGCGAGGTATGTAGATTGAGGTGGCTTGCAGCTGCGAGCGTGGATTCAGAATCAACCGCTCACTATTGGCTGCAAGCAGGGACTGACGGGCGATGCACTACACCGCCATGATGAGGCAGTGCAAGGCCACGACAAATGCTGTGATTGAGCTGAGTGAAGCGAGACAGCATGCATCTTAGATTAATGTGGCTCAAAAGGCAATCGCTCCCGTCCTATGCGATTGCGCCCGAACAATTTGTGCCATGTCGTCGCATAGATCGCTTCAGGAAGCCTTACAGGCTCCCGTAACCGCACAAGCAAGGCTCGAGATTCTTGATCGCCTATGGCCATACCATGCGTCCGCTATCGAAGAGGAAGATAAGAGCGATTGGGATGCATATTTCGCATACTATACCCGGCAATGTACCATGGCGCTGCTTGACGAAGGTAGACAGCTCTGTGCCAGGAATCACGAAGATATTCTCCGCATCGCGCGCCTGCTCACGACAGAGCCTACCAGGTCGAGTGTCAAAACGAGGATCCAGGAAGGTCTCACTCAGCGAAGGGCCGACGAAGAGGAAATGCAAATGCTGGAAGGCTCGGCAAGTCTTGCAACTCGACTGTTAGCAATGATCGATGTGGGACCATTGCCGTCCGAGGTCTCTGGTCGGCGTACCTTACCTTGGTGCGATGAATCTCTGTATGCCGCAATCCACACACATTTCGATACTCCTCAGGATCCGGACGCCGAAAAGATAGCCCTTGCTATGGACTTCACAGCGCGTAACATCGTGAATACTGCAGGCATTGCAATAATTTGGACAGACAACCTAGTCGATCATCTGCGTCTTGTGGACAATGATAAGAAGCTTTGCGTGTTCCATCATGTATCGTTCCTCAATCGAATGGAATGGACTCAAAGGTGAGGCAGAGTCCAATCTCAGTGATTTTGGGAGTACTTACTTGGATCCAGTCATGCTTTTCCTGCTGGGTTCGCACGGGAAACACTTGATACTTTGAGACTCTTGTTCCCAAGTTCGGATCGCAAAGCGAAACGGTGGCTCCGAGTCACATATAGGTCCGACGTTGTGTCAGCCAAAGTGGACGGTGGGTTGCTCAACGTCGGTGAGCTAAAGATTAACCATTCTTCACGACGCCTCGAAAACCTTAATTTCTGGCGCGATCGGCTGGGGGCCGTGAAGGATGCGGTTGATGAAGCGACACCGCCAACCAGAGCATTGCTGAAAGCTTTAAGCGATCACAAACAAAGCGATAGATGGCTCAGCTCCTGGGTGGCTATCGTGGCGATTGGTCTAACGCTGTTCTTTGGTCTTGTCCAAAGTATCGAGGGGGCTATCCAGGTGTACAAAGCATATCATTCCGAGTCGAACTGAGCTCGGTTGGTTCGGCCGGTCCCTAAGCTAGAATAGCGTTGCGTGTGTCGCAGCTTGGGCGCGAGTTGAATGTACAATGTTGGTTCGGGCATGCGCACAGGCGCGTGTGATCCGAGTGTGATAAACGACGCGGCCTCGAGACCGTGACACGAGTTCCAAAAGCTCAGAGACCTCAACGAGAAGCATCGTCTCTATGGCTGATATCATAATGTAGAACTGTTGGCGTTATGAGATGCATGAAAGTCAAATTTGATGGTGCCGACGAACTATCACTTTAGCGTAGCACAGACGCCAGTTTCTGGCCACGCTATCGATAACGCCAACAGGAGGCCAACCTTTGCAGAGCGCGCATCCCTCTTACCCTCATCTTTCAACACCAACAGCTTCCAACATGCCATGACTCCGACTTCCAGACGGTCTTGCAAGGCACCAGCATTGTCACACCAGGCACCAGTATGCCTCCAGTGCTACGAGCACGTGTTCATTGAACGTGCTGATTAATTCGCCGTCGCCCCGCCTCCTTCGAGCAGGGATCCCGACGCCTCACCCAGCTCTGCGCTTTGAAAAGAGTCGCACCTAGCCTTTCGTGTTCGTTCGATAACATCTATCATTCCCCTCATTGAGGCTTGAAAAGTGGCGAAATTACTTTCAATCTATTGGTTTGACGTCAATTGATGCAGGTACCAGTCGCTTGTGGTGACTCTAATACGTTTTAGCTGCTCGCTATAGGCTGCCGTCGCGGCACAAGGCACCCGTTTTGGACGGTCCGGTGAGCTAGGCTCCAAAGTCATACTTCAATCGTATACTTTCTTGCTACACGTCTTGTTTCTGTTAAGTTTATCACTTCTCTACTTGCCATCTTGTTGTCACCACGACATCTATTATACGCGTCAACCGTCATCTTGTGCACTCCAAGCACGACTCCGGCGCGCAGCACCACTTTGAAGAACTTCCATTTTGCTACGATCTTCAGGTCATACAATTCATTGCAATCACAAAATATGTCTCTCTTCAATTCGACAGGTTATTACAGGCCCCGGTCAGCCTGGCGCGACCACATATGCGGCTTGTACTACAATGTCACTTGCAATGGACGATTACAGAAGACTTATCTGCCGCAAGTCCAACTTCAAGCACATGCAACCATTCTAGCCACAACATCACGCACAACCCTCTCACAGACCTTTGTCAACCCATCGAAGGAAAGAGGCATTCGAGAAGTCAGGTACACTTTCCCATTGTACGATGGCGTCAGCGTAGTAGGCTTCACATGCCATGTCGGGGATCGTGTCATCGTTGGGGAGGTGAAAGAGAAGGAAAAGGCTCGAGCGGTGTTCAAGGAAGCTGTCGCAAGAGGTGAAACAGCGGGCTTGTTTGAGCAGCTTCCAGAGGCTTCTGATGTCTTTACCACCACAGTCGGCAACATACCTCCGGATGCGAAGGTCATTGTCGAAATCACATACCTGGGCGAGCTGAAGCATGATATGGAAGTCGATGGTATTCGTTACACGATCCCTAACGTCATCAGTCCCAGATATGGTAATTACCCTGGAAGTCTCCGGTCCAGCTCGGCCGTAGATTCCATGGGCAGCAGTATCTCCATCACCGTCGATGCAGAAATGGCGGACGGCTCCTTCATCCAGAAGATTCAATCCCCCACACACCCCATCTCAATGACCATGGGCACAATGTCTATCGCACCGAATGCGGACCCCACCATGACCAAGGCTTCCGCAACTTTGACGCTTGGCACCGCACAGCTTGAGACAGACTTCGTAGTACAAGTCGTTGCGAAGAGCACAGGTGTTCCGAAAGCCGTCCTTGAGAACCACCTCACCATTCCCAACCACCGAGCCCTGATGACAACGCTTGTGCCGAAGTTTGCTCTGCCTCCTGAGAAACCGGAGCTTGTATTCGTATGCGATCGCAGTGGTAGTATGGCTGGCAGCAACATCACGCTCGTAGTCCAAGCCTTGAAGGTGTTTCTGAAATCGTTGCCCGTTGGTGTCAAATTCAACATATGCTCGTTCGGGTCTTCGTACTCTTTCCTATGGCCTAAGAGCGTTACATATAGCCAAAAGACCCTTGATGAAGCCGTTCGCCATGCTGAGGGCTTCTCTGCGAATTATGGCGGGACGGAGATGCTGACTCCGCTGAAAGCGACCATTGGGCAACGGTACAAAGATCTCCCACTTGATGTCATGCTTTTGACGGACGGGGAAATCTGGAATCAGGCCGAATTGTTTGCGTATCTGAACAAGTCAATCACTGAAAGCAAGGCACCAATCCGGCTGTTCACCCTCGGCATCGGCAACGGCGTCTCCCATACTCTTATCGAGGGCGTAGCTAAAGCAGGCAACGGCTTTTCGCAAAGCGTTGGTGCGGGTGAAAAGATGGACACTAAAGTCGTTCGCATGCTCAAGGGTGCTCTGTCACCACATGTTAATGACTACACACTCGAAGTCAAGTACTCGCAGAACGCAGCCACGACTGATGAGGAGGATGATTTCGAGATCGTGGAGAAAGTTGCGGACAGTCTGAGGCTTAAGCTCGACATCCGTGAGAAAGAGAAGATCGTGGAACCTGTAAGTTGTAAGCCGTCGACGACCACGCGAGCCTCGTGCTAATTACCATTAGAAAAGGACGATATCTCTCTTTGATACTTCGGCCGATCCTGACAAAGAGGAACCGCCTGCATACGATGAGACTGGCGAGCAAAGATATGCGCATCTTCCAAACATCCCTAAGCCGAAGATCATACAAGCGCCACAGAACATTCCCTCGTTGTTTGCTTTCAATCGAACTACTGCATACCTGCTCCTAGGACCTGACGTGCCTACAGCCACACCGAAGTCAGTGATTCTTCGAGGCACTAGTGTCCATGGACCACTCGAGCTTGAGATTCCTATCCAAATCCTGGACCAGCCTGGCGAGACAATCCACCAATTGGCTGCGAAGAAGGCAATTTCTGAACTCGAGCAAGGACGTGGTTGGCTGTCTGATGCCAAGGAAGAGGCGGGAACGCTAATCAAGTCCAAATTTGAAGGCCGTTTCGAAGACATGGTGGAGCGCGAAGCTGTACGACTGGGCGTCCAATTTCAAGTCGGCGGCAAATGGTGCTCATTCGTCGCTGTTGAATCGAACAAGCGCGCCAAAGAAGAGGAAAAGGAAAAGAAGGAGAGCGAGGGCTGGGAATGGCTCGAAGACGAAAGCCAGTCCGACAACACACCTTCAAATAGTGAGTCTACCAAACTTTCATCTGTCGTGCATGACGCTACGCTGCTTCAACCTCCACCACCCCGCCTCGATATGAGCCCTAATTCGGAAGAAGAACTGGAATGCGAACATGAAGACGAAGATTTGGAAGCCTCTTCTGGTTCCGAAACTGGCGGCGCAAACCGCTTTTTATTCGATGCAGGTTCGGACTCGGATTCAGAGGAGTGTACAGACGCAAACCTCACAAATCCTCAGAGCGCTATGCAGAGAATGCAACGATTATCCAAGGCTATGGGCGAAGAGGTAGATGCGCAAAACGCGCAGATTCAGAGGATTGTTGCGAAAAGCGATGCTATTGATACGGACCATATCGTTATGAACAGATGGAGATTAGACCGCATAACTAACGATAGAGACACAGATACCACGCAGGCACATGACCATAAGCTGGAGACAATGCGTCAACATCAGCAACATACTGCAATGCTGCAGCAACAGGCAAGCATGCAAGCTCAACTGCAGCACCAAGGCAACATGCAGCAAAGAAGAGGCGGCCGGGGTGGTCGCAGCGCTTCAGCTTCACGTAGTTTTGGTTCCCCAGCTCCAAGCCTCTTCCAGAGCACCATCGAACGTGGCGAGCGTCTGGACAGCCTTTCCCAGAGCTCGGGTGGTTTCGCAGCTCAATCACAGGCGTTCGCTAAGAAAGCGAAGAAGGGGAACTCGCGCTTGGTAGACTTCTTCGGCTCGAGCTCACCAGCTCCTGCTCCGCCATCTTCCAAGCCCAGCGGAGGTTTGTTTGGCGGTGGCGGTCTATTTGGAAGCTCAAAACCCTCGAGTGCGTTTGGAAGCAATTCGAACGCTGGACCACAACAACCAACGCTCTTCTCCGCGGGTCCAGCTACATCAGCCGGTCCCACCGGCGCCAGTCTCTTTGGCAATGCCCAATCGCAGAGCGCAGGTTCTGGCGGTGCACCTCAAGGCGCAGGTCTCTTCGGCAACGCTCCAGCGACGAGTGGTGGCTTTGGGAATGCACCTCCTGCCGCCTCGCCATCACCGGCATTTGGCTCAGTGGAACATGCGAAGCAACTGCAAGATTATCAGATGGGGCTTATGATGCTTCATCAGGACAATCCGAAGAGAAAGTTGATGGCGAGACAGCAGCCTGCTGATCTTGGTGGCTTCACTCTACCTCCTCCACAGGCTGCGTACGCGCCCTCTGAACCCAGCGCCCGTGCCTTTGCGCCAGGCAAGCTATTCTCAGCACCCACAGCCCCCACCCCATCAAACAAGACTCCAGAAGACTTGTCGATGTATCTCATCTCGCTGCAAAAATTCGAAGGGTCATGGGAAGCATCAGCCGCGCTGTTTGCTGCTTTGCAAATCCAGAGCAAGGCGGCGAAGGATGAGTGCACGAAGGCTGGCGTTGATGCAAAAGTGTTTGTGACGGCGCTTGTGATTGCGGTGTTCGAGAAGAAGTTGAGCGCATTTGAGGGCAGTTGGGAGCTGGTGGTTGAGAAGGCGAGGGGTTGGTTGAACGGGTTGGGTGTGAGTGATGTGGAGGGGTTGATTGGGAAGGCTGGGGTGTTAGTGAAGTAGGAACGTGCTTCGAACCAGTGTAGAATATTCTGTTTAGGGTCGCGGAACAGACGTCAGAGAACGTATATAGCTTATGACACTGATATGAAATTCGTTCATCCATCAGCTCCAGATCTCACCCGTGAAGATAACGTCAAGAATCCTTTCTCGTCCCTGCTTCAACCTGCTGCTGCGTCACACTCGTCCCATCCAGAATCTCAATATCCTTTGCCCCCTCGACCGCCTCCAAGTCAGGCACATCCGAATGTTTCATTCCATCGAACACTCTATCCACCTCCTCTAGCATCAAACCCCTCGTTTCCACCCAAACAAGCAGCACAAATAGCACCATCAGAATATCCACGCTCCCGTTAATGATGTACACTTTCCACCCAATCGCCTCCATCCCAAACGGAATCACCATCGCCACAAATAACCCACACAGCTTAGTGACAAGCGTGTAGATTCCCATCCCGACCGCGCGAATATCAAATGACAACACCTCCGGCGGATACAAAACCGTGAGCGGCGTGATCCCCCAAGCATACGTCGCATTATAAACAAAAATCATCGCAATCGTGCCATATATCCCGCTCCTATTTCCGCTCGTACCATACACCGCCGTCAAGCCCGCAAGGACGAACAGGCTCACGACGCCGCCGGAAAGTGAACCCGCGCACAGCTTTTTGCGCCCGACTTTATCTGCAAACCACGATGCGACGAGCGCGACGACGAGCGTGAAGGATGTCAGAATGATGTTGATCTGCAGCTGTGTTGTGGGATTCGTGATTCCAGCGCTGCTCATCATGTCGCCAAAGTAAAACTGCACGATATTCGTTCCCGGAAGCATGACCATGATTGGAAACGTTGCGACGATGAGCATGCGCTTGCGGTTACTCGGGTGCAGGAGCGCTTTCAAAGGTGAGGCTTCGCGCTCGCGCTCGAAGCGGATCGTGTCTTCGATTTCTTTAAACTGCACGGTTACGACGGGAGAATGGATGTCGCCGGAGGCGTTGGTCAGGGCTAGGACTTCGCGGGCTTCGTCGTGACGGCCGCGAGAGATAAGCCAGCGTGGAGACTCCGGGACGAAGAGAAGGACGATGAAGCACCAGACAGAGGGGACGACTTGGAGGAGAGAGGGGATGCGCCATGCCCATGTTGTGCTTAGGGATTGCGTCTGTATAGCTGTCTGTTAGCATCGCCAATCGCTCAAACTTTCTTGCAGTCACTCGACTTTCGAAAGATCGAGTAGACTACGTGAACTGGGAAGGGAATCGAGAGACTTACACCGTAGCACATCCCACTGGCCAACAACGTCCCCACTCCCCAACAAGCGTAGTAAAGTCCCATCGCGAACCCGCGCCACTGCACGGGCACCGTCTCCGCCAGCAAGATTGGCGTACTCGTCTGCGCAAGGCCCATACCAAATCCAATAACGAGCCGGCCCGCAAGAAACATACCGATGTTCTGCGCTGAGCCCTGAATCACGCCGCCAACTAACGTGATCAACGCAGAGAAGAAAACTGCTTCGCGACGTCCGCGCCAGTCGGTCCAAGGTCCGGAGATGAAGGATATGGCGGCTCCGCCAACGTAGGAGACGGCCGTGTTGAATGATTTAGTGGCGGTGGTAAGGGTGAAGTAGTTTATGTAGCTCGGCATGACGTTGAAAGAGCCCATAAGGGAAGAATCGTAGCCAACAAGCTGTGGTATGATTAGATCGCGTTCATAGTATGATTGCTGTGTTTCGCGAAGGTGGGTGACTTACGACTGAATCGACGGCAGATAACATGACCAAGCATGCTACGAGCGTTTTCTGGTTGCGCGGCACAAGGCGCGAGACGTGAGTTGTCTCCATGGCTTCACACTGTTTCTCGTTCTCTGCTCCTGGGGCCTGTGAGGTCTGCGAGATGTTGTGCGACGACAGTCGAGGTTCAAATAGACTGTCGATCGTCGAAGCAGCTAGGCGTCATTTTCACCGGCGGTTACTCCGCACTGCAGGTGGTATCGCAACTCAAACTCAACCACAACATCGCCAGCCACACTTTCCCATCTCCCTTATCCCCAACAGTGCGCCTCGCCACGCGCGTCCAGATACTGAGCCTGAGTTGAGGCTTGCTTTGATATCGCTATCACTGATAGGCCAAATACTCATATCGGCGACGCGATAAACCTATCAGTTGCCCAGCTTGGCAGGCAGGATTGTGGAGTTGAGAGTCAGCATGCCTGGAGTTGGGATGGCTGGCCCTTGTTTTGTCGGAATAGGCAATCCGCAAGAGCATGGATGAAAGATGGGAAGGGTTGGAGGTTGCTGAGTCATGGCGCTCCCCCACCTTAGATGGAGCCGTCATGATGCCGTTGGCAAGGGGTAGCCTGATGATGGATATGAAGAGTTGTGCTGGAGGAGTTGTGTGCAGCCTCGTTGGATAACTCGATAGGATTTTCTTACCGTACCTATCGCGGAAATGCCGGAAGCTGCAGATATTGCGATTGTCTCGTTCGACAACTTCATCACTGGCGCCGACGCCGAGAAGCGCGCGGTTGCAAAGCAGCTGTACGAGGCATTCTCGACTGTTGGCTGGGTGTACTTGAAAGATTTCGGCATTCCTCAAGAGAAACTCGATGAGATGTTCGCGCTTGTATGTCTTCCTGAGTTGTCTTTTGTAAGTCCGCTAATGCCAGTCAGGCAAAATCATTCTTCGCCCTCACATTGCAGAAAAAAAGCGAGTGGCGATTGAAAGACGCAGAACTGAATCAGAGCTAAGTTACACAGGTGATGGCGACGAAGCAAACGGCGGCATCGATCACAAGGGTATGCAAAGTACACCCGCATGGCCTAGTCTACCGAAGCTGACAGGCAGTCTAGAATGCTACGAACACCGACGCTTCAAGAATCTATCATGCCCGACCGAGGACGAACTTGCAGGCTTCCGCAAAACGATGGACTCGTTCTACACCCAATGCTACACATTAGGCATGAACGTGCTCAGATGTGTAGCGATAGCCATGGAGCTTGGTGACGACTTCTTCGATCAGATCACCAAGCAAACCGATCCACAACTTCGACTCATCCACTATCCGACCATCGAGCGGAAGATCCTCGAGCAAGAAGGTCATGCGCGCATCATCCCGCACACCGACTTCGGTCTATGTACCTTGCTCTTCCAAGACAGTGTCGGTGGACTTGAAGTCGATCCGTTCCATACTGGTGACTTCAAAGCTGCGCTGCCGGCCCGTGGCACCGTGTTGATCAATATTGCAGACCTCTTGCAGCGGCTGACGAATGATCGATGCAGGAGTACGATGCATCATGTCGTGAGCCCGAAGGTCACGAGAGATATCTTGCCCTCGAGGTACTCGATTCCATTCTTTGTTCATCCGGATCCAGATGCGATGATTGATCCAATGGTCAAGGAGGGCGAGGCGAAGAAGTATGAGGTGGTAAATGCTGGAGAGTGGCGGACGTACAATACCGCGAGAAATTATGCGGCAAGCTTGGGTGCGGCGTGGTGAAGAGACCTGAATCGCGCAGAACAATCTCGCACTCGTCTATGTCTGTGTACATGCTCTTTGTGATGCTAGGGATGTTGTATAGTACAGGTAGATGTAAGGCGGCAATGGGTACGTGCCATATTAGCTTTAGTGGCGCGTATGAAATGATAGCGATGCTTGCAATTCCTCGGATCCCCTCATCACACGAAATTCGACTTATCGCGGTATCTTTCTGCTAGATTGCGCGACCACTCCGCAAAGGTGCAGTCTAGTAGATCGTTCTAGACACTAGCATAAATTTCCCTACGACGCGCTTCTGGTGTTTGACCATGCCAGAAATTGACGATCCACAGAGCAAACAAGGAGCCACTAAGACTGTACTCGCGACTGTTCAATCGATTCGAGGAGAGGCGGTGGACGAGCCCTGGCTGGATATTGCCATGAATGGAGACGCGATCGCGGACAAGCAAATTCTCGCAAGCCTGCATCGTTCTAGATACTTCATAGAAGGCTACAGCATAGCTGTATGACTCGAAATCGTCGTAGCAAGCCACCGATTGACGAAGCGCAGCAGATGTCTGGTCTTCGTCGCCTTCGTTGTTGACTAAATCAAACATGATGTCTATAGCTTCTACTCAGCACAACTCCTTTCCTGGAATGCCCATGCTCTCTAGGACCATGGATCTTTGCTCAAGTCGTACAAAGTCTGCCTCACTATGCGGACATGATTCTCGTTAGACTCCTGGCCATCTAAAAAATCAGTAAGCATATCAATCTTGCGCTGGTCGAGTGTATGTCGGGAAAGTATGGCTGCAGTGCGTTCGCTCTTCGCGTAGACGCGGTGCATGATCTGTAGGTGTCTTTTGAGATCGATGGGGTCTTCTTGGTCGATGCACTCTTGATCTATCCAGATGTACGCGCATTTGTGGTATTTGTCGAATTGAACGGTGCGATGGAAGACGATGGAAGACGATGTTCGAGCACTTGACTTCGCTAACGGTATCGCCTGAGTCGTGAAGTCGATGGATCCAATAACCAGGCATATCTACGAGGCCCTCCAGAGATTGTGTATGCTTCCAGCAGTACGATATGGTGATGTATTTGACATCCGGGGTATGCTCCTCGGAACGAGTGATTCTGTAATCATGACAAGTGTCGTCTACCCAAGTACTGTTCTGAAAGCGAAAGAGGCGATATGAATCGGAAGCCGCAGAGGCTCACTATCGTCCACCTCAACACACGCGATCTTGATAACCTTCTCAACGTGTTTGAGTAAAGCCTCGCGTGTTCCGTAGATCTCACCAAAGGTGAGATAGGTGTCGTGTTGCATAGCTGTCTCTATTCAGCAGGATTTCGGACATGATTCGAGGATATACGAAGTGTTGAATGTCAACAGAGAGAGCTTTGCGATGAAAGAGAAAGGGCTTCTGCGCATCCAAGCTGCCTGTCTGTCCGCACTCGAGGCTGAATTCAGCTGCGGCACATTCGTAGACGCCACTCACGTGCCATTTACACAGCCTGCCATCGCGTGCTGTAAGATGGACCTGTTGTTGATATGTATCGTATGGCTGACAGTTGCCATGTTGTTGAGGCCTCCGACCAACCTGATTCAGGACGTTCTCGAGAAGGAGAGTCTCCGCAGATGGATGAGTTGGACCCAGCCAGCCCTGTGGATATGTTGCGGCTCTTGAACGAACTCAGCATCATTGTTGTGTATCTCTGTTAGCTGGCAATGCCAGCAGGAATTAAAGAGTTCAGCAATATCTAAGGTCCCCTCTCTGTGATGCGAAGAAACAAATACTGTCAGCGCTGTGATTGGGGTGGGACCAGTTTGGACAAACGCGAAGCAAGAGTCTGACGTCAACGCCTCGCACCTAGGCAGCCTCGTCTGCTCAAATGAGGGATCCTTCCAGATTCTCACTGCTCCCGTCCCAATTTGCGATTGTGCGCGTTGCACACGTGTATTGCTCACCGCCCAACACCGCGTGTCAGACTGTGTGTCGCCCTACGGACAAGGCGAACAGGGCACAGCCGAGATTCTCGAGCCGGGCCCCTCTCCGTAGACGACCAAGCCAACAGCTAAACACCAAGAACTTTGCTGTCTACGCGCAATCGACTCAATCTTGGTTTGGTTTCCAGTGCCGCCCGATGCAGCAAGATGAAACGCGCAACAATATGGCACAGCGGCAAGCTTTTATTGGGCACCCTGCAGGCCAATTGCAAGTCCCACGCGGGATTGGCGCTGCGATGAGACGGACTCGGCGCAGCATCAGGTGTTGTAGATAAGCCTCGTCAGAGCTGAGCGTCCGCAACTGGACGCCAGCCAGGGATCTGCTACGGCTAGGCAATCTCTGGACTTGACGTTGCTAGTCTATCTCGTCCAAATCAGCTTTCTTATTCCTCGCTCGTCCTCTTGTCCTCCGTCACTCTATCTTCGCGGCTCGTCGTTGCACACTTCCTTTGCAAAGCGCGCACCGTCTGGGAAGACTGGATGCCGCTTCACAAACCATCGCAACGTGCATCATGTGCCCGCGCCAGACACATCTGACGAACTCTAAGCGACCTGACGGATAGCTACGATAACCGGGACGAGTCTGACAGCCTCGCAATAACAGCAATGCCGCTGCCGTTCAACCAGGAATCATGGATCTGGTACACTTGCGCCGTCGTCATGATTGGATCCAGGCTGTGAGTACATTCGGTCGCTCCTGAAATTGGTACACATCAATCCAAGCAGACTGCGATCCTGACTCAATGCACAGCGTCTCGCGGAAGATCCATCTTGGCTCGGTTAAGCGCCTTCAATGGGACGACTGGATCATGGGTATTTTTGTCACAGCAGCCTACACCGCCTTGATCGTTTGCTCCAACCAATATGTGAGAGTGCAATCAAATCTTCTCGCACCAGGATTCGATATCAGCACTTTATCCGCATATGATCTCAGCCGAAGAGTGTATGGCTCCAAAATGGTCGTTGTTGTGGAGCAAACACAGATTGCAACGATTTGGGCATGCAAGGGTTGCCTTCTGATCATGTATCACCGCTTGACAAGGACCGCCCTTCGCAACGAGAACATCGCCATCAAGCTCCTATCCGCTTACGTTATCCTGAGCTTCGTCGTGATTGAGATACTGTATTTCGCTGCCTGGTGCCGACCTATCACCGAGTACTGGACGATCCCGACGAGCAATCTCCAATGCACCGCTCTGATCCACCATCGTATCACTAAGGCCGTTTTCAATCTGTCGTCGGATCTGATTATGCTCGTCATCGCGTTACAAATGCTGATCCGCTCACTGCTCCCAATGAAGCGGAAACTCATCCTATGCGGCATCTTCTCCCTAGGCATCTTTGTCATCATCGCGAGCATACTTAACTCCTATTACTCCTTCATAAACCCGTACAAGCAGACCTGGGTTTTTTGGTATGTCCGTGAGTCGTCCACCGCAATTCTAGTAGCAAACCTACCATTCACGTGGACCATACTGCGCGAGCTCTTCGACCTTGGCACCTTCGACGGCAACCACCCACCTCCATGGACATATCACTCAGCTCGCACGGCACAAGGTCGAAAGACCGCGCAGATTCACAGCCAGTCTGCTCGCACAGTCGCATCTGCAAAGGCGCATCACGCATCGGGCGCCAGCAAAGGAAGCCAGGGCACCCAGAACATGACGCTCGTGGACTCGGGTGGTCTGCTGAAGCAAAGCATGTGTAGACCCGTAGACAGTCCACACAATTCCAACTCCGAGACAGAGAAAGCTCTCAATGACGAAGCCATACAGCCGCACGACTTTGCGACCGTGCCATCACCGTCTGCAGATCTCGACATGATCAATATTGACGTCGAACTCGGCATCGTCGAAGATTTACATCCACGTCCAGTCTCTCCAGTGCACTCTCGCCAGCCACATCCGAGAATTACCGAAGATGGGACAGGTGGATTCTACATCAACAACCGCCCAATATCACCACCGTCGCGCGCGTACCTCGCGGCCCACTCGAACCGATCGCGCGAACCAAGTATATCAAGTGTGGATAGACGAGCCATGAGTCCGACGCCCAGCTTCACGAGCTGGGATAGTGCGGAGGTCAGGCAGCAGAGAAGGGGCTCTGCAGGAGGCACGGCTGGGACAGGGAGAAGTGCACGCGATAGAAGAGCTAGGGCGAAGCTCAGTGCGTGAATTAGAGACTACGGGTGGTGACTGAGTACGAACGGAGTTTGGATTTTTTTATGACCGAGATACCCTGGGAGGACTTTCATTGGCGTATAATAGCAATCTTCCATGACTGGCGACTTCGAAACAATTGTTTGTCGTCCATTTGAAGTGACCCCTCCCACTCCTCGTGCTGCTGTGGTGACAACGTCATAACACGATGGGAGATCAGCCCCTCACTCGACATATCGTCAATACTATATACGAACATATAGATCTTTCCGATAGATATTACAGAAGCTTGTACGTACGCATGTTGGTAAAGAAACATTCCATCGAAAATGCTATGTTAGCGTAGCGTCCTTTAGTGAGGTTGCACAAGCGGAGGCCGCCGAACGAGGCAAACAAGGGCGTGGTGAGCCGCAACAGGTCGCAATAGCCTTGCCACCCAAGAACGCCTCACAGCCGGTGAGCTATCTTGCACGACTGTTGCACGAATGTGCAATGTTGTGCTCCCAAGTGAGCTATTCGTGGATTGCGAAGCCTGAATGCGGAGGTGGACCCTGTCTGAACACTTTCACGTGATAATCCGAGATCGGAAGGCGCCATCCTTTCATCCAGTGCGTGCCATTCTGGATGGCGCAATTACTGACAGCTGCCGTGGTGAAGTGCGAGCACCATAAAATGCATGCAAAGGGTGCAATAGATGGTTAGAGTAGCCACTGGCTTGCACGCACGCAACGATTTCGTGCTCGAAAGCTTAAAAAAGTGGCATGGCGTTCGGCAAAAAAAAGAAACGGAGCCGAGTGAACCCTGGACCAGAAAACTTCCTCGCCGCCGTTGACGCAGCGTCCATTCATCCACCATGCTACCTAATTCTTGAGGCATAGCTCCTTTAGCGCCCCCAGGCGTCACTACCCCGATAAATCACCTGCGTTTTGCGCGCAGTCCAAACACAGCATCTTCACCTCAATACGCTCATTGAGGCTTGACTGAATAGGAACCCCACCACCGGCGTCATGGTGCGCAACATTGTCGTTCTGGGCGGAAGCTCTCATCCGCAGCTCACTGAGTACGTCGCGTCCTATCACGAAACCAGCAATGCGCAACTCGCTAACTGCCTCTCAGGACCATCTGCAACCACCTCGGCATACCGCCGGCAAAGGTGCTGCTAGCCAAATTCAAGGGCGGCGAGACGCGTGTTGAGATCGAAGAAAGCGTCCGCGGCAAGGATGTCTTCATCATTCAGTCTGGTGGAGGGAAAGGTACGCAGCCTTGACACTCCATGCGTACTGCAGTCCGCTGCTGCCGCTGCAATCTAGTACAAGCCGCCAGCTTTGCGCAAGGCTGCAGACGATCGCGACATAAGTTGCATAATCATAAAAGAAGCAAGCTAACTCGACATGTGCTGCGCAGTCAACGACCACTTGATGGAGTACGCCCATCCTCATAGTGGACTCGTGTGAAGTACCTGACAGTCTCGCAGACTCCTCATCACCATCTCTGCCTGCCGTACTGCTTCCGCGAAGCGTATCACTGCGGTCCTTCCTCTCTTCCCCTACTCGCGCCAGTCAGATATCCCATACAACAAGACTGGTGCGCCACTCTCCAAAGCTCCCAGCTCGCGCTCGAGAACCGGCACATACACCTTCGACTCGCGCCCGCAAACGCCCCACCCGGGACAGCCCGAGAGTGCTGGCTTGACAAATGGCGCGAACGCCCTCCACAACCAGCTCAGTAGGATGAAGCTGGACGAGCGCAATGGCGGCGGACCCACTTCGATCCCTAGCAGCCCTATCAAGACCAACGGTATCAAGCGCAGCGACACCTTGGAGTCGAAATCGGACAAGTCAGAGAAGTCTGCCCACTTCGATAGCGAGCATGGTCCGAATGGCGCCCCAGTCATCAATGGCATCTCGAGGCAATCGACCACAAAGCCGCCAGCCTTTGAGCCCCAAGTCGGATACCGGCAATGGGTGGCTCAGGCAGGCACCTTGATCGCTGATTTGCTCACTTGTGCTGGCGCAGATCACGTCATTACCATGGATCTTCACGGTACGTGGAGCTAGAGTTGCACACGAGATGGTGCTAACAAGTGCCAGATCCCCAGTACCAGGGCTTCTTCGACATCCCGGTGGACAATTTGTACGGCCGCCATCTCCTGCGCAAGTACATTCAGTTCAACATCCCCAATTACCAACAAGCCGTCGTGGTCAGTCCTGATGCGGGCGGAGCGAAGCGAGCGACCGCAATTGCCGATGCGCTCGGCATGCCATTCGCTCTGATTCATAAGGAGCGACGACCTACACAGATCAATGACCGACAGAACGCGACCATGATGCTGGTCGGAGACGTGACAGAGCGCACCACTATTCTCGTCGACGACCTGGCAGACACCTCGAACACGATTACGCGCGCCGCCAAGTTGCTGAAGAAGGAAGGCGCGACCCAGGTGTACGCGCTCATTACTCATGGCATTCTCAGCGGAGACGCAATCGAGCGCATCAATGCCAGCGCCCTAGACAAGGTTGTGGTCACCAACACAGTCGACCAGGCCGAACACAAGGCGCGATGCCCAAAGCTCGAAGTTCTCGAAGTCGGTAATGTCTTCGCTGAGGCCATTCGACGTGTCCACCATGGCGAGAGCATCAGCGTGTTATTCGACTACAGCTAGTGGCTGTCCTCGAGTCGGTGCCTGATCCTGTGATCCGCATATACTGGGCTAGGCAAATTGTCATCTCGTTCCTGAAAGCTGGGAGGATGCTTGAACAATGCCGGAAAAAAGACGATAGAAAACCAACATTAGAGGCGTTTCTGGGGTGTGATTAGGTTCGCTTCGGTCATTCTTGATTTCTTTGTTAATCAGGCAATACTACATACTACATGTGTGTGAGTCTGTAACTTGATGCTTGACTGCTATGTCGAGTATGCGAATTGCATTCACCTGCATGAAATGCATATCAAATGCATACTGCATTTTGCATAGATGGCGTTCTTGGGTGTAGATTGCTACCAACTCGAGTGTGGCATATAGTCGTTACTGTCACTACAATGGCACACATATCTTCGATTGCTCTATGTGCCCAATCATTCTAGTATTGATGGTGAGTTGCGCAAAATGCGACGGTCGTGACTCACCTTCTTTTCCTTCTGGTCTCACATAGCGGCATGATCGAGGGAAGTCAGTACCCAAGACCAAAACAACCATCACACGACCACCACACCGAAGAATCATCACTTTATAGTTGCATCGCCAACCGCATACTGCATACCACAGGACGTAAGCCCTCGTCTGACGAGGCGATTTCCAGCACATCCTTCGCCCCTGGAATGGTCTCTTCTCCTCCCACACTCTTCGCACGGCGAGCTCGTGGTAGTGGTGACGTAATCCGTCTATCCATTCCAGTTCCTCTGAAGGCGGCCTCTGGTCTCCAAGTCGTGGCTGTGCGGAGGACTGCAGTGCGACAGGCTGCCACCTTGTGAGGCGCTAATGGCGCCGACTCAGAACCAACCATTCGACTGCTGTGTGCGGGGCTGAGCACACCCATCACAACTTCAGCCTTCAGCCAGACGCATACATAGACGCAAAATCGACGCATGCTCCACTGCAACACCATGCGCCCTCCGACCCGCCTGCCATGGAAGCTGTCGCCGCTTTGGGCATTGCTGGTAACACCGTGCAGTTCCTGGATTTCGCGTCGAAGCTATGCGTCACGTCTTTCGAGATATATCGCAACGCCGATGGAGCGTCTGCGAGCAATTCGCAGGCCAAGCTTCTCCTTCAGAGCTTCGTGGATACCATAGATCAAGTCTCGAACGACTTGAGCCAGTACTTCAACGCCCTCGGTGCTGCGTCGACGAAAGCACTCCAGCAGAATGACGCCCAAACGGCCCTCATCATTTCAGACTGTCAATCAATAGCCAAGGACCTCTCTTCACGCTATGAAAAGCTGAAGGCAAGCAGTAAGCCTGGGAAATGGAAGAGCTTCGCGATTGGTCTCAAGTGTGTTTGGAAGAAGAACGAGCTAGAAGAGTTGCAGAAACGGCTCAAGAAGCTTCGAGATGAGCTGGAGTGGCGCATTATGATATCTCTAAGGTACACACTGTGTTAAGATTGCCTTGCTTCACTTGCACTTACAATCTTTAGGGAAGGCCTGAATTTACTTGCGTCAAGGCAGGAAGACCAGTTCCGGGATCTCCAGGCTTCGGTGGTCGCAAAGCTCACTGTCGTCATACGCGATCAAATTTCCGATCTACCTCGATGGCCGGACCATGTGGACGACGCAATGCAGCATCTACGCGCCGTTGTGCATGCCAACCCTACGCCGGGGCTGCAGCATGAAAGCCAAGCGGGCGTCGTGACAACATGTAGCCTCCCGGTCAGGACTTTACCGAAACCAGCCCCACAGTCATTTGCAGATGAGTATGCTGAAGATTGCGCCGCCAAACTTGCAGAAATCGAAGAGGATAGATGGAAAAGTCTTCATTTTCACATGATGGATGATCGCGAAGAACAGATCGCAACTGCCGAGCTGAGAACTTTCGAATGGATTCTAGAACCGCCTCAAGACAAGGTAAACAAGTGGAGTAACTTCATCGAATGGCTTGAAACGGGTGAATCAATCTACTGGATCAATGGAAAGGCTGGAGCTGGAAAGTCCACCATTATGAAGTACCTCAACAACCACCCCAAAATCAAGACTGCCTTGAAGAAGTGGGCGGCTGATACACCACTGGTAACCGCTACTTTCTACTTTTGGTACAACGGCAATGCTTTACAGAAAACCCAGGAAGGTCTCCTTCGTTCTCTTCTTTATCAGGCCTTGAACAACCACCGGGAGCTCATTCCCGTCGTTCTCAAAGGAGCATTCGATGTTCCCAAGGATGATCTTATCACATTCTGGACCTTACCTCGACTGAAAGTCGCATTCAAAAGATTAGTAGAGCAACAGGATGTTCCGCTACGGATTTGTCTATTTGTTGATGGACTGGATGAATACGCTGGCGATCTTGCTGAGATCACTAAGATCTTCCAAGACGCAGCCAAGTTCAAGCATGTAAAGTTATGTGTCTCAAGCAGGCCCCTCATCGTCTTTGACCGAGCGTTCAAGTTTTGTCCAGGGCTTATGCTGCAGCATTTGACCTTTGACGATGTTCAGATCTATGTCAGGCGTCGCTTCAACAGCGACGATAGATTCCAAGAGCTGGAAGTTGAGGAGCCAGGGCTCGGCCCCCATCTCGCACTTCAGGTGGTGTTGAAGGCGTCAGGAGTGTTTCTCTGGGTCAAGCTCGTCGTCCATTCTCTCCTTGAAGGCATCCAGAATTTTGATCGAGGCGTTGATCTTGAGAGACGACTCCACGATCTTCCGTACGACCTTCACGATCTTTATCGGCATATGCTGGACCGAGTCAAACCCGTCTGGTACTTGGAGCAAGGCTTCAGGCTGCTGCTATTAGTTCGATCATCCCATACCCCTATCACGCTTCTAAGACTAGCATTCACTGAATTGCCCTTGGCTGAGGCCGATGGCGACTTGTGGGATCTGACCATCGAGAGACAAACGCCGCTCTGCAGAAGTATGGCCGGCCGGATCAAGAGTCGATGCTTGGGCCTGCTTGAAGTCGTTGAGAGCTCTGAAGCAAGGAACACGGACGTTCAGGTGCAGTTTCTACACAAGAGTGTAGCCGATTTCATTGATACGCCGGAAATGAAGATTAAGATGCAAAAGTGCCTCGGAAGTTTTGGGCGTTCTCGAGCCAGGATGCTGATCTTACAAGCGATCTTTACAGAACTCAAGACCACCTGGAGCCGACTCGATGAAGACGACTTCGGGGATGAAGGCGAGCTCAAGCGCAAGGCCTTCTTTGATGAAGTACACCCCCGCAACGTCGAAGCCCATGCATATGCAAACCTCCTCGCCGATGAGGATAATATACCACGGAACCAAAACAGTCTCTTGGATGCGATAGATTGGGTCACGGACGACCTCTGGAATACTGTCACCTTTCGCCATGCTGGAGAAAACTGGCGCACTGCGCCTCGACTCATGGATGTGCGAACACCTGCGCCAAAACATGAAGATCTCATGTCGCTAGTGAGCTTCGCTAAAATGCCTAAAGGGACCGTAGAATACATCCCATGGAAGTTGCCGGAAGAAAGTGAGCAAGACGATCTTCTTGAAGTTGGTACCAAGTTCGATGCCTATGGGAGGCTGAAGTTGCAATATCGAGACAGAGAGCAGGATGCCGACTGCCAAAAACGACATGAGCAGCTAGCGTCTGTACCGTGAGTCTTGGATGGGATCATTCCGAGCCAATGTTACAGAGCTTGGGGATGTTGGGAGAGCAGAAGAGAGAGGGTTGAAAGCTGGATCATGTCAGTAGCGGTATACAGCCCGAACGTCAGGCGGCTTTCTTCGGACACAACCATGCTTGCCGAAACGTCCTTCACAATTAATGCCAGACAATTTTCGCACCGGTCGGCACAGCTCGCAAAACATCCATGCAGTATCATGGAAGCCTTCGATATTGCAAGGTAGTCTGATGCATAGTTTGGAAGACTCTAGTGATATGGATAATCGCTAGAGCTCGAATCGTCTCCGGCGCAGGAAGCACATCATCTATTGCTTCCATTAGCAGTGAGAAGAGTAAGCCTAATTTTCAGCTGACCGCCATGGTCGGACTGGAAAAAGGAGACTTTGATACCAGCTTCTTTCAAGGCAGTGCAGACTTTTTTCGAGAAGTCCGTGATTCCGACACGCAGGCCGGCGAATACGTGCTCTCTAGTGATGCTCTCTAGTTGTTCGCGCTGCTCGTTGTTCTCGTCTAGAAGCATGAACCCGATCTCGAAGCCAACAAGGGAATAAGTGTGTCGCTCGAGCTTCTGCAGGAAATTGTCGAGCATGTTTCTGAGGCACTTTTCCGAACTATAGTCGATGCGGGATTCGTCCTGGAATATGAAGCACATGCTACTCGCGTCCCTCGTCTTGTAGCCGCGAAGTCGAAATGACGTCCAATCTGATCACAGGACCTAGCCCTCCGGGTCCTTGAAGGATGATTGTGATGCCGGTGATATACCTGAGTAGGGTCTGCGGGTCAATCTCGTGCAACGCATGCCTTGCTCTTGTCTGCTGCGACCGGAATGCATCTGGCCTTGGGTATGTGTGTGCCGTGCGAGATACCACCGTCGTCGACCCACTAGAAGCCGAATTACTCCACGAGAGGGCGCTCCTTGAGGAATGCCTTGGGGATGGTCATTGAGTCTGTCTCGCACCTACACACGAAGATTTGTAGGCATCAAGCGATCCTACAAATCCTTCAATGATCGCTAGTAGCGCATACACACCACGTCACAGATAGCCTGGGTAGCTAGTACTGATTCGACAGATATTGATATACATTGCCAAAGCAGCGGGGAAGGGTGGGCGAAATGGGTGGGAAAGAATGATTACAAAAAGTCCGCATATATACCCAGCGGATCTACCAAGTCTACGCAAGCCATGCAAAACAAAAGTCCAAACAAAGTGTGTGCAGAGAATGCCTCCAAACTACCCTCTAATTCTCTCACCGTCCACTTATTATTGCGGTGCACCCATAGCCTGCAACTTCGCCAACTCCCAATACACGCCCCTCCTTTCCACCAACTCCTCATGCCTCCCCACCTCCACAATCTTGCCCTGATCAAACACATAAATCGTATCTGCGTGTTGAATCGTGCTTAGGCGATGCGCAATCGCAATCGTCGTGCGACCCTTGGCGGCAATGTCGAGCGCGGCTTGCACGACACGCTCGGACGTCGAGTCGAGTGCGGAGGTCGCTTCGTCGAGGAGCAGGATTTTGGGGTTGCGCAGGAGGGCGCGCGCGATGGCGATGCGTTGGCGTTGGCCGCCGGAGAGGAGGGCGCCTTTTGCGCCAACGAGGGTGTTGAAGGCGTCGGGAAGGGACATCTGTGGTGTGTCAGTCGGGCATGGAATGGGGGAAATGAAGTGACTCACGATGAACTCGTAAATGTTGGCGTCTTTGGCTGCTTGAATAATGGCTTCTTCTGTGACGTCTTCTTTATCGGCCAGGATATTGTCGCGGATCGTGCCGGTGTATAATGTGGTTTCTTGGCTGACGATGGCGAGCTGCGCGCGGTAGTCTTGGAGGTTATAGTCGGTCAATGGCACTTCGTCAACGAGGACGTCGCCGCTTGTAGGGTCATAGAAGCGCTCCAGAAGCTGCATGACGGTTGACTTGCCACTACCGCTGGCTCCAACGAGGGCGATGAATTGGCCGGGCTCGGCGCGAATACTTACACCACGTAAAACGCGGTGGTCTGGTCGGCCCGGATACGTGAAGCGCACATCCTGAAGCTGAACAGAGCCGGTCAAAGAGTCAACCCTCTTGCCATCGGTTGACCAATGATCAATCTTGGGAATACGATTGACGAATGATTTCAAAAGCTTGGCGGCATCCCGTGCCTCGCCCATGTCAGGTGCGAAAGAGAAGATTGCGCCGGCAGACTGTGCGCCGTTGATAATGGCAGAGTAAATGATGAAGAATTGCAGGACGGAGTATTCTCCAGAGAACAAGAGGCGGCCTCCATACCAAAAGACAAGGGCAAAGATCAGCATGGACAAACCCTGCGATGTGGCGTACAATACACCGGAGACGTTCTGAAACTTGAGATTGTCTTTAGCCTGATCACCGAGCTTGCCGTGGTATTCGTGGAGAAGATGCTTTTCGAGAGATAGCGTAGCGACAGTCCGGATCGAAGATGCAGCCTCGCAAGCAAACGATGCAGCTTCGTTGCCTCCTTTCGTCCGCTTCTCCATGCGAGTGAGGGCGTAGAATCGGAAGTATCCACATGCCAGCATGAGCGGGATTGTAGAGGTGCACACAAGTGCAAGCTTCCAGCCAAAGGAGCAACCTACGATGATTGCAACGATGATCGAAGCTCCGGCGCTGAGGATCGTACCGAGAGTAGAACCACTCAAACCAGCCAGGCGGTTGGCCTCGGATGACAGGAAGTTCGCAAGAGCTCCAGATGTCACCATATCGCCATCGTAAAACTCCATATCCTGGCGAAGCATGGCTTCAAAGGCACGCTCACGAACGTTTCCGATGAGACGGGCTGATCCTCGGGACAATGTGAGACCTTGCGCAAAGTAGCAAGACCAGATGACGAGACCAAGCATGAAGAACATCCAGCACCAGAATCCGATACCGAGGCCGCCCAACGAGGTTCCAGGCGAAAGAAGTGAGTTGATCGAGTTTCCGAGGAAGATGGCCTGGATGGCTGGATTGCAACCCGCGAAGAAGCTGAAAACCAGGCCGACAGTCATGGTAACATGCTCCCCTGCGTTCATTTCCCATCCAAACTTAACTAGCTCCCAGGTACCGTAGTCGTTGTCCTTCTCTTTCTCAAGCTTTCGCGCCATGTCAGAAGGTGCAGAAGTAGTGGTGCGAAGCAAAGCAAGTCGCTCATCCTTGCCTTCCACTGCCTGCAATTTCTCTGGATCGCCCAGGACGGACACCCGGTTGCCAGTGTTGAGCTTGGAAGTAAGCTCTTGTGCTTGCACGAGACTGGAGTAGACACCTTCTTGGCTGAGCAATTTTTGATGTGTGCCTTGCTCTACGATCTGACCCTTGGCCATAACCACAATGGTGTCGGCATTCTTGATGGTAGACAGACGATGGGCGATGACGATAGTGGTACGACCTTGCGCTGCTCGGTCCAAAGCTTCCTGTACTGCGCTTTCTGATTTAGTGTCGAGCGCCGCGGTGGCTTCATCGAGAAGAAGGATCTTGGGGTCTGAAACAATTGCACGGGCAATTGCAATACGCTGTTTCTGCCCACCGGATAACAAGTTGCCACGCTCTCCGACCTTGGTCTCGTATTTCTCCGGAAGATCCATGATGAAGTCGTGTGCGTTTGCAATACGTGCAGCTTTCTCGATCATCTCCATCTTCTTCTCGTCGGATGCGTTGGCATATTCGGTGTTGACCAAACCATGCGCGATACTTTCGAAGATAGTCACGCTAAACAGCACAGGCTCCTGACTGACAATAGCTATGTGTTGTCTGAGCCAGCGCAAGTTCAAGGTAGTGATTTCCTTGCCGTCCAAGAATATTTCGCCCTCCATCGGCAGATAGAAGCGTTCTAGGAGGCCAACAACCGTGGATTTTCCGCTGCCTGAAGCTCCGACCAGTGCAACCACCTTGCCAGCGGGCACTTTCAGGTTGAAGTCTGTCAACACTGTTGCCTCGGGTCGAGAGGGATAGATGTGCTTGATGCCTCTGAACTCGATGTTTCCGACTAGGGATTCTGGCGTCTCACCATCGTCCGTCTCTGGGTCGATCGGCGATTGGCGCTCAATCGTGTTGAAGACCTTGGTTGCAGCCGCGGTCGCGGCACCGAACGCTTGGACGTGAGGAAGAATGTTACCCAACGAGAACCCAGCAATCATCGTAGCCATAACGACAGTAAGAATGTTGGAGACGCCCAGGTCGCCATTGTGCAGGAACCGGTTACCTTGCCAAAAAGCAAGCGAATACTGCAAGTTAAGTATGCCCATCATACCAGCAATCATCATCGACAGCCAGAATTTTGCCTTAAAGTCGAATTTTGCAGCCTTGGTCAGAAGAGTCTTGTACTTCTGCTCAAGTCGCTTTTGAGTTCCGTAAGCAGCTACGTTGCGTGCAGAAGCCAAGACTTCTTCTGCCAATGATGCGGCGGTGGCGTACTCGTTGATCGAAATGACTTGGTTCTTCTTCATCAGGGTGCCATTGACTCCCATCATGAGGATCAAAGCTACCGTAGCTGAAAGCATGATCAGAGAGAGCTTCCATGACCGGATGAAGCCGATAATGATGGCGGACACGAATCCAGAGACTCCGGTAACAAAGAGGCCAATCTTCTGCCCGATGCCATCCTGGACTAAGTTCATGTCGGAGCTGATGCGCGTGGTGACCTCGCCCGAACCGAGGAAGTCAAAGAATGCAATGTTTTGCCTGAAAATGGCGCGAAGGTACAGTTCCCGGATCTGCTGAGTGATCCGTTCTCCAGTGTACGAGAATCCAACAATGCTGATCCATGATGTTAAAAAAGATGCAATGCCTATTTGTGGTTAGCCGTCGCCCGCAAGCAGTATCTCATGTCTTACCTAGGTATACAAAGTATAATGTAAAAGTATTAATCTGATGGTGAAACTGCGCAGCTGCAACAGCATCGACCGAGAATCCTGTAAAGCTTCCCGCAAAATTGCCGTAAACGAGTGTCATAAGGGGCATAACAGCGCCAGCCGCGATGGACGCAGCAAGCGCGATCACCATAATGATGATCTCATTTCTGCTCGCATATCGAAAAAGCGCAAAGTACCCAACCGTCAACTTCGGCGCATTCACTTGTCTTTCGATGATTTCTTTCTCTTGCTTGGTCAAGCCAGCCATCGGCGGCTTGACCTCTTCAGATGGCGACCTAGCATGTTTCTCGTCGATCGCCACACTCGAAGATGGCGCAGGAGATCGTGTTGGCATTGTTGAACGGCGCGCTTGGGTTCAGCGCATGTCTTGCCTGATGTCCTCGCGCAAAGTCGTCGATGTCAAAGTCCCTTCAGGAGGATGTCGGAGGGTAGGAAACACGAGTCTGCAATCTTTTGGAGATTCGCACCTCTGCGCCACCAGCCAGGGAAGATGGCCCAGAATGTCAGGGATCCCGTCGGCTCGATTTGAGTCCGTCGATACAAGCGAGGCCAGGTGAGGCGTTCGCTAAGCTGAAGACGGCAAGTTAAACAATCAAGCTTCCAGAAGTCGCCAAGGCGGGTGGGTTGTCGCGTTTCGTCCGTTTACTGAACACGCAGATACAGTGGCGTGTGCTAGAATAGCTTGAGTTGAAATCGCGAAATATATTTGTCGATGTTGATGAGCGCCCTTCGTATAATGAATGGTGCCCTTCGCAAAACAGCCGCCCTCAAAGTCGTATATTGAGTCAAAACAGAATGCAGATCCAACCAGTGCAAACAAATGCGAGATGGAAATGGTAGGTGAAATGTGAACCCTGATCCTGATCGACCGTACGTAGTAACGTCAGAGCTTGAGACCTCTACACCACGGCGGACGATGGACTTATCAACAAAGAGACGCGACGAGGTTTTGCGTCTGCCTAAAGCCACCCTCCGACAAGTCGGAGTCGGCGCGTCTCTGTCCATAGCTGCTTTTGGTGCGAATACGAGAATGCGAGTGCGAGGCTGTTATGCAGTTCTACATTTGCTGCCTGAGGGCGGTCGGAGGGTAGACGGCTACATCGGAGGATCGGATACAAACAGCTTCCGACTAGCATTCCGATCCTTTTACGAGGTGCAGAACGAACGGACGCCCTTCCGCCAAGCATCCTTTTCACTAAATATTATGCGGAGCTCGATTGGGTAATTCTTCGCAAAATATGATGCGTTCATCTGCGATGCGGTCAGCTTGCGCGGCATGGATCTGTCGAAAGGCGCCAGGCAGCAGGATTACACGCTACTGAGCGGTAGAAGCTGAAGCTTGATACGAGGTTCGAAGAGCTTGAACGCGAACGTGCAATGCTTGATAGAAATCGACCTGAGTTTGATAGGCCGCGCTGCGCGAGCGATGCTCATACCTGGATCGGAGAATTACGCGAGCAGCGATGTGCTCAGTCGTGATGGGCAGCGCCTGCCAACGAGATACACGAGAGCAACGCCCATTAAGAGAAAATCGAACATAGCAACATCTTTGCGAGCTCATGGAGAGAGATAGTTGAGTGAAGGTGAGGGCCTTGGGCTGGCAGGTAAGTACACCAGCTTTGTGGAAACGCTACACAGCAGAATCTACCAACCTTGGAGGTCTCTCAGTAATCCGCTCGCCCTGAAACCAGAAATCATGAATCTCCCTTAGGCTTCCTGAGCTCTTCCTAAAATGCATCATCTTTGCAAGTCGGTCATGACAGAAAGCGCGACCCTACAGTACTTCCAGAAGGTTAGTTTCAAGGTTATAGCATTGCAGTGAGACTTTGTGCAACGCATTTACCGTTGTCGAGAGATCACATCCGCACAACCCGGTCAGAGGAGGTCGAGGCTCGAGAGTCTCTCGTGAAAGGACTCTCTTGCCGCCTCACTGAACTTTCTTTCTCTAAGATCAGGAGCGAGTCGCCTATTAGTTTCTAATATGGAGTTTGGTTGCGAGGCTGCGAACAAGAGTCGTAGGATCAATGCTGCTGGTGAGTAATAATAGACTGCACGTCAATACACCTGACAGTCATACCAACACCTCACGGCTGCCTTCTAAATTTCCTCACCGCCATCCTTCGCTGCTCAGCCGGCCGATCAGGATCCCACCCCACAAGACAATTCACCGTCTCCGCCCCAAGACCCGGATCGTTGATCCTGTCATCCCTCGGCATCCTAAATCGTCCCAACAACTTGACATACGCATCCAACGAGTCCACCATGGTCTTGCCCAGCGCCAGCGCCTTCTCCGCTCTCGTATGTGCATAGAACGTCAACAAATCTAAAACTGTCTCGCGCTGTCCGTTCTCAATGAGAGTTTTGGCACTCGACTCGACCCAGGCTATATCGGTAAAGGAGTCGTTTTCAAAGCCGTGAAGCATGTCTTGCACTATAGGCAGGAAAGTCTCCGGATCAGAGCAAGTGTAGTACAACACTTGCTTGAAGATACGACCAGCAAAGTGCGTCGCTTCTTGGAACTGATAATCCGGGTCCAGAAACGTCGATGCCGCATCCTTGGTCAAATACCGATGTTGCGCGTACTCCGGCGGTACGCTCTTGACACCCAGCCACCATAGGTTGAACGGCGCTGTCACCGAACCCGTCGGCGCGACCCATATACGAATCAGATCTGGGTCCATGTCCGGGTACAAGGATATGACTTGCCCATACCCCGCCTCGTCGTCTGCAATTCTGAAGTCCCGCACGCGCTCAATCATACCCTTCTCCGTCACCGGGACCATCGCGCGCGTCGCCTTTTCCAGGTCAGCTTGCGACATGTACTTGAACCCCCCATTCCTCGCTGTATAATTCTCGCCCTGTGCGCCATACGCTTTGAAAATGTTGAATGGTTCAGTGTCATTTGGATTCCACCATCCTTGCTTGACCGCGAAAGACACGATATTCGGACTCCCTGCATAATCCTCACTATCCGCGAAATCAATAGGAAACGTCTCAATATACCCCGGGTACAACACGCGTATATCATCCGGACCAAAACGTTCGGCAGCCCAGAGCCCTTGGCCACCGGACATTTCCCACACGACCCATCCCTCGTGCGCGTCGGCGATTAAATGCGAATTCCCGCCGTAGTCCGCGTATCCGTATTGCGCTATCATTTGCCCGATGAGTTCAACGCCTTCGCGAGCTGTCCTTGTTCGTTGCAGGACTACGCGCGCCAAGTCAGAGTATTGTAATCCCGTCTGTGGATTGGGCGTCATGGCGATTAATTCATCCCTATTCTGCGCCCACACATCTCGTACCGCAACGCCTCTTTCATTCACGCCTCCATTCGTCAGCGGGGCGGGGAAGCCTTCGTAGTCGGAATATTCCATGGACAGGTAGCGGAAGGTATGTGGGGCTTGGGAGATGTTAAGTAGACGACCTGGCATCACGGCATCTTCTGTCACACCAACCGTGAGACTCGAATTGGGTGGGTGGTCAGCGGCTGGGAAGATTTGGAGCCAGTGCGAGGATACTTCTTCGCCTGTGCCGCCGAGCATGACCGTGCCATCTTGTGTAAGTGATTTACCGACGTAGAAGGCGTAGCTTGCGAGGGAGGTTGGTATAAGGTATAGTAGGAGGGCGGGGATGTGCCATAAGGATTTCATTGCGGAGGTGTTGTAGGAGGATGTGAGCACAGAGTGCTGATTTACTTCAGAAAGTTGAGTGAGGCCGATAATTCTTGAAAATGACGTTCGATCGACATCCAAGAGTGGGGTGTCGCGGAGGGCGGGCTTGAGGCGTCTTGGTAACTGAAGCCGACGTCTTGTATCTACAAAGTACCAAGAATAGTGTGAGGCATAGATTATGGTGATACAAAACATCAACTTTACGCTTGTCTGCTTATTGCGGGACGTGACATGGATATTGTAATCTACGGCACGTGCACCAGGACAATTGGCGATCTGGAGGCCTACCTACAGAAGCTACGATGCAGCATGAGAGGGAGGGGAGGGGTACAGAGTATGGTTTGCAGAAGGATTGAAACTACACACAAAATGATGCATACTGGGCTTGGGTTCGACATACAATGGACGGCATTGCGATTGGTCAGCGAACCTACCCGCATCCAGGCATGCACGATTCATGCAGGAGCGGGGTGCATCGGCTCTGACTCCTTCCTCATCTCCATTTTCACAACGTTGAACTATTGCTGCACATATGACTCCTCTTCAATTTGGTAAAGGCTCTCACCTTCCCCATGTGGTTCCGTAGGATTGAAGAATAGCATTCTCAAGGTTGACGTTGCTGTTTGCAAGCCTGAAAGCGGGGCAGGATTTTTTAATCGAGGGCTAAGAAACTACATCATTTTTTTTCGAAAAAGGGCGGTACCAGCGTGTTGAATTGGACAAGTAATCAGCAATTAGTCTAACTACTCGATTTTCCTCACATTTACATTCACTTTCCTGCCAAACAGCATATCAGCCAAAACGATCATCATGTCTACCCAATCGACCCTACCCATCACTCAGTCATCCTCCTCCACTCCTCGCCAACGCATCCGCTCCCTCCTCCCCTCCCTCTACCTAGGCCGCTACGCACCCGGCCCCAAAAACAGCCTCACAGACGTCCCCGGCGTCCTCGTTTCCACAACCTCAACTCACTCTTCCCCAGCATATCCCAACGCCTTGCCGCAATCCATCAACACTGGCCTAACCACCATCCTGCCCCGCAAAGACTGGTTCACATCCGGGTGCTTTGCGGGGATATTCCGGTTCAACGGATCCGGCGAGTTGACGGGATCGCACTGGATCGAAGAAACGGGCCTATTACACAGCCCGATATGCATCACCGGATCGTTCGGGGTTGGGAACGCGTACAATGGGATCTATCAGCATGCGATACGCGACCATTCGGATTCCCAGGGAAAGGCGGATTGGTTCTTGTTGCCGGTTGTGGGCGAGACGTTCGATGGGTTTTTGCACGATGTTACCAGGTTCGCCGTCACGCCGCAGCATGTGGTAGATGGAATCGATGCTGCATCTGATGCGCCTGTGCCCGAGGGTAACAAGGGTGGTGGAACGGGTATGATATGCCATTTCTTCAAGGGCGGTACGGGATCGAGTTCTAGGGTCATACCAAGTGCAACGGAAGGGAAGACCTACACAGTCGGTGCGTTGATACAGGCGAATTATGGCAAGATGTGGGATTTCAAGATTGGTGGTGCGCCGATCGGGAGGTTGATATACGAAGACCAGAAAGCCAAGTTCGCTGCTGATCCCAAGAATCCGGAATTGCTTGGTCAAGCGAGCATGCTTTTCAAGGTGCAAGAAGCCAAGGATAAGAAAGATGGCAGTATCATCGTCGTCATAGCCACGGATGCTCCTCTGCATCCGACACAGCTGCGGCGTCTGGCGAAGAGAGCGACTGTGGGCCTGGCGAGGGTAGGTGGGTATGGTACCAATCCCTCTGGCGATATCTTCCTTGCCTTTTCGACTGGAAATTCGCTGGTGGTGCCAGAAGAGGAAGATCCATTCAAGCCGATTACGACTACGGTGGAGGTGGTACATGACCATACCATCAATGCGCTGTTCGAGGCGAGTGCGGATTGTGTCGAAGAGGCAATATACAACGCAGTGTGTATGGCAGAGACGATGGAGGGCAATGGAAATAAGATTGAGGCGCTCAATTTGGACGAAACCAAGAGCCTCATGGAGAAGTATTTGTAAGGCCTCTGTAAGCCGTAGCCGTATCGCATCATCAAACGCAAGTGGAGTAAACAAGGACGCAGAGTGTGTATCCCAATAGACAGCCGTTGACTGTGTCCTATCTCGTTTCAATCTTCGTCTGAAGGGTCTGATGGCGGTTGTCTCAGTCGTCATCCTCAATGACCAAGCCAATCTCCTCGACATTCTTGACTTCGCCTCCCTGGTTCTGTGCATCCTCAGTCTTGTCGGCCTTGGGTCCGCTAGTGTTGGGTTTCAGCTTCTTCTTGCCATTTTCGGCGGCTGCACTGGGCGTTCCTTCCCTCTCACTGCCAGTGTCCTTCTTGCCTTGTTTCGCTCGCTCCTTCCGTAGTCGAGCCTTCTCTCTCTTCAAGCGATTTTTCTCAGTCTTTTCGCGGTCTTTCTTTTCTAAATCCTCCCTTCGTTCTCGAGCAGCTTTCTCCTCTTGCTCCTGCTTTACCTCCTCGTCCATCAGGCGCAGACGCTCATATTCGCGCCGTCGACTCGCTTTATAGACGTGAAACTCTCCTGAGCCAGCGCCAGCACTTGATCCCTGGACGTTGGCGACGATTTCTGGGGGCGCAGCGAGCGGCTTACCAACGGCAGATGTGGGGATGGCGATGTCGCGATCAGGCTTCGCGAAGAGAGCCTCGACTGATGAAGCATAGGCATCTCGAGGTGTGAGGGCGCGCTTCTTAGTAGGCCGCTTCGACCGCGGGTCGGCGGATGTGGGTATTGATTCTGGGATGGGTTCTGACATTGTTGCTGTGGTGGGAGATGATGCGACTCGTGCGCGCGGTAGCCTGGTCGGCCGAATGTGATGGGGCTTGGGTGCCTTACTCAGCTTTTTAGCTATGGCAACGTGATGTGACGCGAGAAAGCGTTTGTGATCTCGTGATGAACCAGATCAGAGTGGAAGGTGAGAGATGTGGTGACCAAGCGGCGTGAAGGATGACGCGAGCGTGGGCCAGGAACTTTTGCGGGCGCGACGCGGAAGAGTGGGGCAAACAAACCACCTGCAGGTGCGCCAGCGAGGTCGCCGCCACACCTCAGCTGGAATATGAAACACGCCCACTCGCACCTTCCTGGTTGCTGAATTTCGTTTGTTTCTTTTGCTCTTAACCTGCGTCTATAGCTCAAGATACCCTCATAGAAACCATTTATTCCCCAATCCTATCGCAAGCTTCAAGATTCAAGATGGGGAAGCCCCGCGTATGTTTGTATGCCCACTGTGATGCGTCACAGCTAACAAGAAGTGCAGATGATCATACTGATCCGCCATGCGCAGTCAGAAGGAAACAAGAATCGCGACATTCACCAGTTTATACCAGATCATCGTGTCAAACTCACGCCTCATGGCGTCACCCAGGCCGAAGAAGCAGGGCGACAGCTGCGCTCCCTGCTGAAGCCTGACGACACGATCCAATTCTTCACCTCGCCGTACCGCCGAACACGCGAGACCACCGAGGGCATCCTTCGCACGCTGACCTCGGACGACCCTACACCCTCACCCTTTCCACGCAACAAGATCCAGGTCTTTGAAGAGCCGCGGTTAAGGGAGCAGGATTTTGGCAACTTCCAGCCGTGCTCGGCTGAGATGGAGCGCATGTGGCAGGAGCGAGCTGACTACGGTCACTTCTTCTACCGCATACCAGACGGCGAGAGTGCAGCAGATGCATACGACCGCGTTAGTGGCTTCAATGAGAGCTTGTGGAGACAATTTGGCGACGAGGACTTTCCAAGCGTCTGCGTCTTGGTCACGCACGGTCTGATGACGAGAGTGTTCCTCATGAAGTGGTGAGTCCTTTGCAGATCCCTTTCCATTTGGAGATGCAAGACTAATACCTGTAGGTACCACTGGTCGGTGGAGTACTTCGAGGACCTTCGCAACGTCAATCACTGCGAGTTTATGATCATGAAGCAGAACGAGAACAACGGCAAATACATATTACAAAACGAGCTTCGAACATGGTCAGAGCTGAAGCGACGAGCCGCTGCGAATGGAGCATCTGGGACGTCCACCTCGAGCAGGCCCACACCAGTCAGCGCAGGGCAATTGAACTCTTCACCAACCATACCCGTACAACGTTGGGGAGGCTGTGTGAACGGTTGTAATCACGACAGACAGAATTGGCCGAAGCGACCCATGCGTAAGAACACTCTGGATTACCTTGGAGGACAAAAAGACCAGCTGCCTCCTCCCGCCAAGCCTCTAGAATCTGTTCAAAGTGAGCAGGAGGATCATCCTGTGGCAGCTCAGGATGGGCCACCTGTCATAGAGGAGCCCTCGCCGGCCAAGCTGTCAAGAAAGCAGAGCACCAAAGCTGTCCACAATCTCGAGCTGCCGCCCACGCCAGCTTCTCCAAACGATGCTTCGAACGATGCATCGAGCAGCGAAGTCGAAGAGGCGGCTGCTTCCGTACCACGTCACCATCACAACACAGTTCCAAGGACTGCTGCCATCGCACGTCACTTACACCCTCCTCAACGAACACCTGGAGAAGGATTCTCTGACGATTCCGACTACTTCCCTGGCATGCAGCATCTCCATAACCACAGGTCGAAGCTACGCGCATCTTCTAAGCAGCGACAGCAATCGAAAGACCGGAAATTGGCAAGACGGCAGACAGAGCAGAGCTGGAAAGAAGAGAGTGGTATGGGAACAGGAGCAAAGACCGACCGATTGGGTGACGCCGATGCTACGAGTGACGATGCAAGACAAGCGAGGCAGGCAACAGACGGCAAGGAGGCTATGAAAGGCCCCATACTGAAGGAAGCGCTCAAAGGTGACATGATGGTGGAACACAGCGAAGAGGAGCGAGAACGAAGCGATGCTGAAGTCGACCTCGAGAACCACATTGACAAAGCAGGGGTCGAAAAGATGAAGAAAGCAGAGGTGCAGGGGCTCAGTGATGTGTACTGATTGCTTGTCCGGTGTACCAGGAAGGTGAGCAGGAATTCAGCGATCGAAGTCTGACAGAGATTCTGATTCTTCAACAATCCTTCAACATCTTTTTCGCATCATCTCGCGCCATTATGTCACCACCTACTTTTCCCGACCCTTGCCTTCCACCAATCTACACCAAAATGATCGGCGCTGAATGATGCTTTTGTGGAGCCGGCAAAAGTTGCGGAGATTAAATGCGCTACCGTGGCCAATTGCCAGACGGCTGCACGGCAAAGGTTGCGGCAAATAGTCACCAAACAATCAACCTGCGAACCTTATTGCAACGACATAACAATCTATCCTTGACGGTACCTGCTTCAGCATCCGCTTTCGGGATCCAGAAACATGTTGAGGTTACACAGCTGTCAGTTCGAAAGGATGAAGCGGGTGACTGTGGGTATGCGCATCGCACGTGTGACGACACACTCTCTACTGACAGAAGATGCTCCCGTCAATGCAACTGACCCAATTGCCTACCACGGATTCTGGTCAGTGGTCACAGCTATCACGGTTTGTCATCGCATCATACCGTCAAATCTACAACTTTCACTACTAATACCCCCGCGCTACTCCGTCTTCTTTCTTCCTTTCTGAGGGACTTTCTCGCAACATGACAACATGTGAAATTTCCTGCCTTCGAATCTGTATTCGGATCGTCCGGACAATGTTTCAAGTTCTCGATGATCGGCATAAAGTAAGGCTAAAGTGATACGCCAGGGTTCACTTCGGGAACATGCTAGCGAGCTTCGTTGTTTCAATCCAAGCATATTGTTTCAAGAAGGCCATATCAAAGCTGGCCACTCTGGTCAATGACTGAGGCCCCCGCTCTTCAACTGGTTAGCATACACTCTAGATCCTTGGCAGACATGACGTTCGGATGGCCAGGCAATAGAGATCACTCATTCCCCTTATTCGTCGTAGGATATGAAGCATTTCGGTAGGCTCTCGCTTCCTTACTTCAGCATGCATCATGCAAGGAACAAGTTTGACGATGCGGAGAATCCGGTCACTCTCGTCCATACAGCATGCGCATACATTGCACGACCATGACATAAAATTGCCGAATAATGTCGCACTTTGTTTACATACGGCTATTGCCCGCGATCGACTAATCGGAGCGATTGCGATCCATCTACTTGTTGCCCCACGGATATGCTCAACACTGTAATCTTGTTACAGGAGATATTGAGCCTCATCTAAACGCCTAGATTTCCAAATGCTTGTGGCACGCAGAAGAAATTGCACTTACGTCGACTGAGTTAGATTTACCACCTCATGGGGAGTTGAGAGGATGACGAGATCGAAAAGCTCAAGTATAAGAGCAGGAGAGCGGACTGCTACTATCGACATCATCGAGCCACTTCGACATCACACAACAAGCCTCAACCACACTCATTCATTCCAATCGTACTTCAATATCATCAATCACGCCACAATCATGAAGTTCTCGATCATCGCTGTCTTGGCCACTGGGTACGATCAGTCTACATACTATGAGCGCGTCGACGAGATCCACTAACATTAAAACAGTGCCTTCGCTGCTCCACTCGTCGAGCGTCAATTCCCATCTGGAGCGCCCGGTGCACCTTCCGGTTTCCCTGGCTTCCGTACGCCTTCTGCAATACTGAACAGCGAGACACATTCTGACTATGAACAGCGAGCGGAGGACCAGGCTTCCCAAGTGGTGGCTTTCGTACGTTGCACATCATTCAAGAGAAGCATGAACACGGTGCTGACATCAAATAGCTGCGCCAACTGGCGGGTTTCCCTCGGGCTTCCCGGGCGGCTTCCCAACGGGTGGGTTCCGTAAGTTCTCATCCAATTCTCGATGGCTCAGCGCATCTGACCACAATTACAGCGGGTGGGCCACGCCCGACTGGGGGCCCCGGAGGCTTCCCATCTGGCTTTCCAACGGGTGGATTCCGTAAGCTCTCCCCATCTCTCGAATGATCTAGCTCATCTGACTTCAACAGCTGGAGGCCCAGCACCCACTGGCGCCCCTGGATTCCCGAGCGGCTTCCGTAAGTATCTGGAGGTCAACGTAAGTGAAGAGACGATGCTGACTTGATGTAGCTGGCGCGCCGAGCGCTCTTCCTCCTGCGCCTACACCGACGATCTGAGTGGTAAAGGATTCGATGAACGATAAATGAAGTATCGAAAAGCAGTATAGATGTCTCATTCTTGAACGAGGAGTCTGCGTGTAGTCTCTTACAATATATATTCACAATGGTACATACGTAACCCTATCACCCCCTCGCTGCTTTGCATGCTTGCGCTTCATTCGTTACCTCATCCACTCTCTCACTGGCGTCACCTTGCATCGCGAGTTTTGGAGGTAGGCGTGCTCTCACTCTCAACCTTGCTCTCGCCTTTACCTTGAACAGTTGCCTTACAAGCTTGGGAGATAGACTTGACTCCAAACACAACAGCAAAGCTTGAATACTGTCATCAACACCGAAATTGACCCAATAATCTACACGAAACCATCTCCAGGTCGACCAGCGATGTCACAAACCACACATGCCACGCGTTTTCGCCTTGTCAGATACCCACCTGGCATTGAGGCGCCACCAGACGGAATACCAGCTCGCAGACTGGGCCCTTTTGTCCTGTAAGGCGGGCACATCCAGAGAGACAACTCGATGTAGAAGCCACGAAGAGACTCGGCGTAGACATCTCCACGGCTGCTTTCAAGCTTAGAACCACAGGGCCACGCTGGGCTGACGGAGAGCAGGGTTTTGACGACCTAGTGGATCGAGATCGTGCTATTCTCGCGGCATTGAGATATCGGGACATTGAGTTTCGAGACCGCAAAGACGTTGGTCGAGGGTACGGTGTTGCGGTGCACGCATTCTGCATTGATTTCGAGGGTGGCATAGCGGAAGGCTATCATGTCAATGATCCTGACTCACCTGAGGTTTCGATCATGTTTAGCTCTGCTTACGGTAAGCCTTCGTTGGACACTGGAGCAGACGACGGGCTCTATGATATTGGCGACTTCAACGGTCAGAAGGAAAGAGACAGGAGCGCAGATACTGAAGAGAGCTATGGTGAAGAGGACAATGTCGAAGACAAAGGAAAAAGTGAAAATGTCGCCGCCATGTGGCTCGACTGGAAAGCGCTGATCACCTCGTTCTTCGTTGAAAAAGTCTTCATCCGTCACACTCTTGCGTCCCAGGGTAAGATGTACTCAGCCAAAGTCGATTTCGCGGCCCACATCGCCACAGCCAAAGACGAGATCAGATCGCAATGTCCGTACTTCGAATCTTAAGCCGGCTCCACGCATCCTCTCGAGGGTATCATTAGCGACGAGCAAAGTTTTGATACCACGAAGTCTAATTTTCACTACCACGTTGTCGAAGACTTTGACACCAACGCCAGTGTCGAGCGCTTAGCAAGGGCAAAGGCTTGTGCGCGCCGTCTTCACCACTCGTTCGCGCAAGCAGGATCAGAATTGAAGCTGATTAGCCTCGACGGACTGCCTGATAGTACGGTGATCGATGGTCCGGACTGGGCGCGAATTTTGCGACATGTGAATTGACTGATGGAAGGGAAAAGGCGGAAGGTCTGGCTACTTGCTGAAACATTTTGTAAGAAAGAGTTTGAAAAGGTTGTGTGTGATTACAGTAGCGGGGACGAGACGATGGATTGGTTCGTGGAAGAGGATTTCGAAGAGAGTGAGTTGGAGTCGGAGAGAGAGACTGGGTCAGACAGCAGGTCGGGGTGATTGCTGCGTCAGTGGAAAAGGTGGAGAGGTATCTGAAGACACGAACTAATTTAATCAACTGGGGAGAAACAACCTCAGAGACACTGGACTACATGAGTCTCGCAATGAGGAGCACATGTACAGTACATATACACGGACTTCTCTAAGATGACTGTGTTTTGAGTCTGCAATCGAATTAAATGAAGTTTTGAGAAGCTAGGCTTGGTGAACATGTTGTCAAATCGCCATACTTTGCCGTATCGGAAGTGCTCCTATAAAATTACTTCCGTGGACAGGCTACGCTCTATAGGACTGTAGAGCAGCGAGTTGAGGCAGTGCGATACGGTGTTGCAAAGTACATTATACCACGCGAGCAACGACATGACGCGGAATTGTATACTAAAATGTCGCGTAGCGGATCTGAGCAGAGGATTGCTGGAGCATAGAGATATTTAGTTGGAGAGGAGAAAGGAAGAAAGTGAGGGAAGGGATGATAGGAGAGGGCGTGGTATGCTGTGGAAATACGTTGCAGAAGCGATGACTAGCATAGGTGTCAGCGACAACTTCGACTAGAGTGACTTGGTATGCTCGCCGTGCGGTTTGTGGTGTGAGGTAGATGGGCCAGCTCAAGTCGCGCGAACACCCGGGCACCCATTTCGAAAATCACCCTAGGACACTTTCTAACGCGTTGTTCACTTGGTCCGGATGGCGAAGCTCGGCCATGTTTGTATTCTTGGCAGCTCGTGGCCTTACTAAAGCCAAGAGCATCAGCAAAGTGATGTAAAAATAGCTGCACGAAATCCTCGCTTACCTAACCAATGAGGCCGCAGGGGGACGTGGCTGAGCGTGAATGTTCCAAACGCCCCAACCATCCACTTACCCAATCGAGTCCAAACCTGGAGAACGCTTCTCGTGGCGTCCGCAGGCTTACACCGTCTCGTCTGCGCACCAAGACCCAAGCGACCACTTGGCTGCGCGTCTGAAGACGATTGTTAAGTCGCACGTGAGCCAGCTGAGACGAAAAGGCGGAGTATGCTCACTTCGCATCAGCAATGGCGATGGCTAAGCCCGCAAATGTCTTGCTGGAGTTGCATCGCAGGCAACGTATCGTGGCTTTCAGCATGCACTGACAGCGGGCGAAAATGTATAAAGGTATCCAGCGTCCGCACGATAGCAAAAATCATCTCATTACAACAACCATCAAAGCAACGTCTTCTTTCCATATCTCCTATCTATCTATTTCATTGTCTGCTTACAACACTCACTCAAATTCACCAATACCAACAACCAAACCAAACCAACATCTCAAAATGAAGGCTTCAATCATCGCTTCCACCGTCGCCCTTTTCTCCGGCGCTCTCGCCGCTCCGCTTGCCGGCGCCGCCGCTCCAGTGCCACTCTTCACTTTCTCCCTCAGCAACGACATCTCCGGCGCCAACGCCGCGTCTTCGGTCGTCATCAATGCTGCTCCCGTCACTTTGGGAGCTATCTTCCCCTGGGCCAGCAACCTCCGCAGAGATGGCAAGCTGATTGCGACTTCGGCGCAAAACATCAACCCCGCTGTGCAGAATGTTTTCTGCATCTTCAAGAACCCCGCCAACGGCGCTGTGATCAAGATCAACGATAAGATCACTTTCGCTGATTTGGATGGCAACCAGGGCAAGGCTGTCGAGACGGATGTCACCAACTTCACTATTGAGTGCCAGAAATAAACGATCGATAATGGCAGCTGGAAGAGAAGGTAGATGGGCGGGGGGTGGAATGGTTGGGACTTGCATTTGGATTTTGTTGCATAGCGTTGGTGTTTTTGATCTAGAGGGCTTGTAATGTCTGCAGTCGCTCCTTTTGGTTTATCATTGGGTATAGAGCTATAATAGCTAATGTCGCTCCTTGTTGTGCGCAAAGTACAACTACATAATTTTATCGGTATTACTCTGGTCTCCGTAGGATAGTGAAGCGAAAGTGACGACTACATTTGCCATGGCTTGACACGCAGAACTTCGGTATTCACCTTCCTCCAGCGAGACCATCGCCCCTCTTGTTCCTCTTGTTCTTCTTCAAGGGCCGCGCTGGGGAACTCTCAACCTTCCTCTTGCCTTTACTAAGGGGCGAACTGCGACTTAGCACCTCGGTACGCTTATCAAGTGCGACCTGCTCGCTATATAGATCCACGGTGGCTTGGGCTGTTTCCAGCTTGCGAACTCTCTCCTCACGTCGAGCATCTTCGATGTCCATCTTCATCCGACTTGCATCTAGTCGTAAAGCCGCTTAGTTTCACCTCCTGGCCCGTGTTTATGTACATCGCACCATTGGGCAAGCACAGCAGCGTCATGTCCGGGAGTGGATGGATCGCATACGAATGCTACTGCGTATAGCAGCTTGGACAGAGCCAGCGGTTCCAGGCCTAGATGGTCCTTCGCGAACTGCTCGTATTCTCCGTCGCTTTGAGTGCCCCAGAGAAAAGAGTACAGTATGGCAAGCCATTGACAGAGAAGAGAGTCCGATAGAAGGTGTTCGAAAGCCGTAACAGCAGCCTCAATACCAGATAACCTAACCGTTCGGCTGTAATTCGTGTTTTGGAAACGTAGCAACACGATATAAGCCCAATTCAAATGCCCGCTGCCTGTACGCGATAATGTATAGCGTCACGAGGTTGCTGTAGTAGTGTTCCAGCGTCAGCAATCGTGTAGCAAATGGTCGAACCTCGCGGTGCTGTTGTAATAAGGTATACATGGCATGGATAACCCTTTGGGCTTGTGACGGAATACAGAGGCCTATAGTTTTAGAGTACGCCAAGATTGGGGAGGGGTGGGATGCGCCTGTAGGCGTTGTGGTATCGGCGTTTCTGGCCACGTGTTTGGAGGTTGAGTCCATCTGCTCTTCGACCTGTTGATCTAAGTCTGCAACGCCTTTGATGCGCAAGTCGCTTTGAGTAGAACTCGTTTGCGACACCGTACTAGGCTTGGTCATGCCGGCGGAAGACGGTGTGGGTGGATCTCTTGAGCGTGCCAAAGTTAAATCTCGAGTATCCAGCTGGAGACTGTGAAAACCTGGCCCACCAGACGTTTCCAATGGCGGGTCTTATGGTGGAGATGTGAGTCGGCAAGTAATGTTGCGGATTAGGCAATTCTGGCATGACTTTCCAAGCGGAGTGAACGACTTGTCGCGCACGTCCGATGCGTAGACTCTACATTTGTAACCACGCTCAACACATTGTGCACAACCGCCGCCGTCTACGACCTTGCCATATGAACTTTGTATCGCACGTGCATGCGCAATATCCAGCTTTCTGGTAGGTTCAAGTGTGTCCCAATCCTCGTGCACCTGAGGATCGTAGATCTCGAAATCTTGTGTGGCGGGAGGCTCCCGAAGGAAGTCTGCAAGGTCGGATGAATGCTTGAGTGGGCCGCAGTCACGATGATCTGGCCTATCACCATGGGTAATGTGCGAGACTTGCCTGGCAGTCGTGTGCGCCTCGTTGTTGAGCTTGAAAGCAGCCCATGGGTATTGCTTGCGGATGTCTTCCTCTATCATCGGATCTTGCGAGATTTCGGTATGGTCCAGCTCAATGACCATGCTCTTGATACCTCGAGGCAGCTTACTAGCGCTCGAAACAGTTTTCTGGGGCATGTCCTTTACTGGCACACTAGAAATGCTCATCCCAGGGAACTGATCTCGCAGTAGTTGTTCTTCGGGCGTGTCTAAGGTATTTTGATTAACACGGAAGATGACTTCGTTGACTGAGGCGGGTATCAAGTCATCCCGTACAGACTCCCACGACAAATCTGGATGGCTATTCTCGTGAGCGCTGGGATCTTCAAGCACACTTTGTGTGCCGAAGACGGAGTCTCGCTCATCGACGTTGACCGTGTGTTCAGGAATGATCACGTTATTGGGAGCGGGTTTCTCGATTGATGCGGTCGAAATGTCCTCGGGAGGCTCTTCAATAAGTGATCTCCGCAGGGCTTTGGCGCCCACTTGCGCGAACTCTTGAATTATCAGCGCCGGATCAACCTCATAGCTACCCAGGACACGAGTCCTCGCATTTACGCGTAGACCCAGTTTTCTTTTGCTGTTGGGACGTTAGACAGCAGCAAGACTGTTTGAGATCCTATAACATACAGTCTGGCGTCATCCTTGAGGGCAAAGAGATCGATAGAATCGTCCTCCAGCCGCCGTAGAAGGTTGAACAGCCGACACTCGTCCTCTGTCATGATATACTGATATGTCTTTTGCATCTTCGTGACCGCCATTGCGAAAATGTTGAATTTGATCCGGCATTCCTGGGGTTATCAATAAACAACCATGTGGACGGCGCTTTCAATTGGATTTCTGGATTGTTGTGCAAAGGTGATACAGGGCGCCCGGGTGTTGCTAGCTGAATGATAATACCAGCGTGTTTGTGATTGGCTTGCAGTCCCCCGGGCTTTCGGATGGACCACCCATCCGCGACGCTGGACGCTGAATGCGATCGGACGAACTGCGGTGTGGTGAAGGATCAGTGGGTGCCGTTTCAGACTGTCGAGGGCGAGGATGATGGAAGGCGCATCACGATTCGGAGGATAATTGGCTGTTTTAGCGCATCCACTTCGGGCTACGCTAGTCTGCTAGCGCATCTCCTATCGCACGGACATCTTTTGATGTGTACCAAGACGCGACGACGCAGAACATTTGTTTCAAGCAAAACATCATTCATGCCGACATTCGATACTGGCCGTCTGAAGTTGGTCAGATAATGTCACGAGAAGTGTTAGAATTTCAACGATGAATCTGCCTCCCACATTCGACATCAGGAGCTCAATAACGACGATATATTGGACCCAGCCGATTTGATGCGGCAACCACATATATACTTGCCAGACTTAGGCGCAGCGCGATCGTATACGCGTGTCGAGGCGTGCAAGTTTTCGGTGTCTTGCGATCCGCCATAAGCACCGAGTCTCAAAATCACTCTTGCACGGTTGTCGTCCATACCTCTGCAACAAGCGCATACGACAGGGCCTACTCCAGATGGACCAACGCGTCTGCAGCAGCGATGCCCGTAGTGCGAAGGCCGCAAGCCATGGTACTGCCAACGGAGCTTACATATCAGCGTCTTGCTTAAATCTTGAAGTTTGAGTCTACCCGCTGTCCAACATCGCCAACCCCGCTTGATGTGAATGTGCAGCTCATCTAATTGCGAAGTCGCGAGGCTACCCCACGGTTGCGCGCCCAATATGGATTTTCGAACTGAGAAGCAGCAACGACCTTGCATGCATAACTGTGCCATAGACTCGATAAAGGGCGTAGAACTATGGTACCCCGTCGAGAGAAGAGTATAGATATTGGGAGACTGGAATTTAGGGCCTTTCGTTTTCCCCCTCATATATTCTCACGACTCAAATATCCCATCTCATCACACGACTAAATTTGACGCATGTTTCATCTTACTCAATTCCCAATCCGACCGACCACGCCGGACTTTGACTCCTGGCGCGCGGATATACTGACTGCTGACACACTCAGTCCTCCCGTGAGTACAACTCAGTCCTCAAGTAAGGTCAATCCAGCAAGGAACATCGCAGACTTCTGGATCAGGCGCATTACCTTCGACACCCAGGTGGCGTCCAACGAATCATGCAGCATCTGTCTCAACGGCTACAGTGGCGACCACAAGGCGTCGTGCGTACGCCTCGGCGAGTGCATGCATGCGTTCGGCTGGCCATGCTTGTACAAATGGGTGACCAGCGATAACCTCTCAGCCAATACGTGCCCCATCTGCAGAGCTGTCTGGTTTGGCCCAGTATCGCCGTTGGGCGTTAGACCTGGAGGCGCATCAAGGACAAGGTGGTAGAGCCCAGTCTGTGCCATCAGCTCAGATGTTCTAGCACAACGTTCTACCACGACGCTGGATCGTTCGCTCCTGCTGTTGCGCGAAGGGCGAGGGGCATCAGCGATAGGAAATATACAGAACGCAAGGACGACCGAAGCTCAGATTGGACTCATGACCCAAGCGCTCGAACACATCGAATTCCAACGCTCCATCGAAGCCAGAGGAGGGACCTGGACACCCTTGACCCCAGATCTCCGCTCACAGCTCCAAGACATCGAAACCCGCGTCCGCACATTGCGTCTCAACTCTGAACACTCAAGACAAAACACACGTTGCACGCCCATCTCGATGCCCACACGACTCGCCCCTTCGCCAAATCGCACACCTAATGCTAATAACGCTCTGCACGGCGAACATATCGCCCATCGTATACGTAGCCTTGGCTTCAATCTGCCGCACCGCACCCAAGCTGCACGGCCAGCACCGATATCTATCCGGACCCGTCCTTCGCCGAATCGCATACCTAGTTCAGCGAACGGTCTGCACAGCGATGATGCGATGGCCCTAACAATGGACCCGTATACGCCCTCAAATCAGGCCCGGAATAGTCTGAATACATCCAGGCCCCACAACGACGACACTTCTCGCACAGCTAGCTCCCTACGGCACGTGCAGCGCGAGGACAAACGCTCGCGTGCACGATCGCCGCACTCAACAGGGCATGGTATTCTGGGCCGTATATGGCGCGCTGTTTCTGAGCCGCGACAAGCGCGGGATCCTCATGGGAGGTTGGAGAGGTTGGGTGATGTGGATAGCGATGAGGGGAGTGACGGCAGGGTGAGGAGAAGGACGCTGGATGAGGAGAGGGGTTTGAGGGCGAATCCGCGGGGTGGATTGTTGAATGGACCTGTTTGGTGAAATACACTAGGGTGCAAGGGTTCAATGGGTGTGTGTGAGAGGTGAACCTAGCTGCAAGGTAGCTTTGATAGGTTGCAGCAGATGGGTATAGATCAGATAAAGAATTGCTGCATTCGAGGTTGTCTCGTGCATTCTCTAGACTATTTGCCTGGTATTTTGCGCGACTGAAACATCTTGATGCATTGATGTATGTATTCCGGCTTGGCAAGTCCACGCCTCAGATCTGATCACGTCTTCATCCCCACAAACGGATATGCCACCGCACCCAAATGCCACGCCGGTCCAGTCGTCTCTTTCACCCACTCGCCATGTCTCAGCAAATGACCCTTCCACAATTCCTTCACACCCGGCGCACCAAACAGGTAGTCTTGAGTACTCCAATCAATAAAACTAAAATCCAGTCTCGTCCCGTTCTTGGTGAACAGCTTGGCCAAGTAAAACGTCTCTAGCGCGCGCAAATCGGCTGATGTTGCGAGCTGTGTGAAAAGATTGGGCCAGGTGGCGGTTTCGTCGTGCAGGAAGATGTGGTGAAGGCGCATATCTCTAAGAGTCGATGAGGACGGAGCGAGGAAGTGGAGGAGGTCAGACGCGTTGTGGATGCGGAAGTGCTTGAGCGTGCATGATTCGAGTTTGTCGAAGATGCAATGCCGCGCCATATCTCCGAAAAGATCATCGTCGAGACTACTGTAGCATCCCAACTTCAGGTGTCGCACATTCCTCGCTTTGGCAAGAAATCGAATGACGAATGGTACGCGTTTGCTTTCGAGCTCAAATCCGGTATCTGGGTAGCGCCAGTCTCGTACCTCCAGATGTAGAGTTTCGAGATGTTCAAATACTGTTTCGAAGTTGCGGAGTGATGGCGCGAGACTTTCCAAACGGCCGATGCTGATTGCGCCGTGATTTAGTGTTGGGTGTAGGGATATGCGTCTGATATGTATTCCTGCTGCGACGATAGCAGCCATAGTGGACACGAAAGGCCTTGACATCTCGTGCTGACTGCTCTCGCAATACCTCCGACCAAACTTGCCGTACTTCTTATCCATGCCGCCGTACCAGAAGGTCACGCTGCCCAGTTGTCCAAGTTTTTCAAAAACAGTCCGGAGACATTTTTGGTCAAACCGTGTCTCGTTAAAAAATGTGACTGAGTCTTGCGCATCTCTCTCATCCACAATGTATTGTTCTTGCAATTCGCTTTTAAAGAATACTCCATTCGGGTCACTGATGATGGCTTCAGCCTCCGAAATCTGTTTGCGCAGCTGCCAAAGTGCAATAGAGTGGCGAGGTGTGGCGTCTATGATCAAATTATGCAATGCTAGGCCAAATTCTGAATGTGCGCTGATCTCAAGGAGTTTGCTCAGTGAAAGTTTCGTCCATCGTACTGTCTGGGTGCGGAAGAAGCGCTCGCGAAACACATGCAAGCATTGGTGGCAAAGTGATGAAGAGACAAGACGGAGTGAGCGGGTAGTTGTAAGATCGAGATGATAGGCGATGCTTTCTATCAACTCGGTGGGTAGCAATGCTATCGACATTGCGAGAATTTGAACACATCCAGTGATAATTTACAGAGCTTGAGATACAATGTAGACGTCAATGTGGGGCGAACACGTGTCTCTAGAGGCGAATCGATGCGGGGAAGATGACCGCGCTACACTGGATTGGGTATCGACATCTAGAAGCACCAAAATTACTTAGAAGCTGTGCAGGCCGTGCTGAGGAGGCGCAGACATGCTAGCTGTCATTCCCACTGTCGCTACTTTCTGATTCTCCGCTGTCATCGTTGCTATCGCTGTCGCTATCGCTGTCGCTATCGCTGTCTCTTGCTGCCTCTGAACCCGAGCTCTCCTCATTCTTGGTCCTTGAAGCACTCGTTTTAGAGCTGGGAGAGTCCGAGTCTGAGTTGTCAGATTCTGAATCGTCGCTGCCATCCTCTGACTCTGACTCTGACTCTGACTCGGAACTCGAGCTGTCGTCCTCACTGCTGCTGCTATCGGAGCTGCTTTCTGAGCTTGATACTTCAATGCGTCGTTTTCTCTTCTTTGAGTCTCTCGCTGGTGCAATCTTGGAGGCCAGAGGATTGATCCCGTTCGACTGTGTCGCTGGCAGGATTGGAGCTGTTCGTCCCAAGGCCTTGAGAAGCGCTTCAGCGCGCTTCTGACGTAGTCTACGAATATAATTGTCACTGTGTGGATGCTCACTCAGCTCTTCGACGTCGCCCTCAACCTTGCGTCGCTTCTGTTCTTTGGCGATCCGCTTTTGCAGTGCCTCGTCCTGCATGGCGTTTCTTGCGGCTGGGTCGTCCATCTCTGATTCTTTTGCTGAACCTCCCTCCTTCTCTAGCTCTTCAAGTGTGGCTTCGCACTTCTTTCGCAGACGTTCAATCACGCCCGCACCTTGCAGGCCAGACACGTACTCCAGCAGCGCCTCAGAGTGCTCGTCAGGGATTCGAAAGATGTTCAGCGCATTGTCGATAACGTCGTTCTGTTTTGCCTTGTTGAATTTCCAGTGATCCCGGTCTGTGTGATATTGTTGTAAATACGATACGTAGTAGGACGGGTCTTTCTTCTTGCCCTTGGATGCGACTTGCGGGGTATTGCTGACAGGCTTGACTGGCGTCGAGGCCACTGGTGCTACAGGAGTTCTCGAAACTGGCAGCTCTGCTGTCTGTTCCTTGTTTTTCTGTCTCTGCTCCTCTTTCTTGGCGTCCTTCAGTTCGCCCTCGTTCACGGCGTTTCGGTAGAACTCCGCAACGTCCGAGTCAAAGTAGTCGACGTCCTGTCCTTTCTGCTCGGCAGTCCACTTCTTGAAGTAATCTTGGGCGGTACTGCCGTCTGACTTCTTCGTGTCTGGAGTGAAAGCGACTGATTTCCGACGATCAATTGCGGATGGCGAGCCTGACTCGTCCTTGGTCACGGTCTTACCAACCTCACGGGAGCGTTGTGGTATCGCTGAAGATGATAGGTCCTGCTGGACGTGTTCAGTGGATGCGACCAAAGCTTGTCGCTCATCCTTAGGCTCAGCTGTGGTAGGTGAGAGAGATCGTTCTTGGGTCGTAGCAACTTGCGCAGGTGCCGACTCCACCTGAGAGATCTCTTCATGGCGCCGTTTGGCCTTGCTCGGCTTCGACTTCTTTTTCCGATAATTGGAATCACCTTTGGGTCTGCTGGGGTCTGAGGGAGATTGTACTGTTGCGCCAGCTTGATTCTCGGCGTTCTCTACTCTGGCAGATACTGCAATCTCTGGATCGGCGACTCCATTTTGTTCGTATTGTGGTTCCAGCGTCTTGCCTCTCTTCGAAGTCTGGTCATCTTCAGCTGTGTCGTGTTGGTGTTTCCGCTTGCCAAGACCAGACGATTTGCCGTTTACGGCAGGCTCGCTGGGTGAAGGAAATTGCTCTTGACTGCCATTCTGTCCATCATAGGGTGTGACGCTTTGCAGAGTACTGTGGGACGGGATGGACTCTGGTACGGCGACTCCGGATTGAGTCTCATTCTTGAGGGCAAGACCCAGTCTACGCCAGGCAGGAATTCTGCTCCCGCCTTCTGCCATATCGAATGGGGAATATGGAGATGGTAGTGCCTTATGCGACGATCATTGCCCTCGCTCATGCCCGAATCAGCTCGAGTAGCTGCTTTGTCAAGGTGAGAGGGTCGAATGAGAGGCAGCGCAGAGCTTTTCGAGCTGATTTGCGGCGGAGTGGCCCATGCGCAGAAGGCGATCCCCGAGCTTCCCAGGCGGAAGGAACGCGTACTGCGACCAACAACGTCGCCGACCACGCCTGCCGCCCAATACCACGCCCAACGAGCGTACGATCCTTCCTTGAAGCTGCAGCTGAATTTGAGAAGCTCGAATACACATAAACACCCGCCGCCGTCATGTCTGGTGCGTTGGAATTCATCTCACAAGGTTGTGTTTGGCATTACATGTGCTAACAGTGCCCGCGTCATGTAGGAAGCGCAGGCTACGACAGACACATTACCATCTTCTCCGACCAAGGTCGCCTATACCAAGTCGGTACGCAACCCCTCCAGTATCGCAGGCCTTGCTTGGCCGTGCTGTCGCAGCTCAGCGGCCTCTCGACCACCTTCGCTAACGAGGCGAACACACAGAATATGCCTTCAAGGCAATCACGGCAGCGAACATCACATCACTCGGTGTACGGGGCAAGGACTGCGCAGTAGTCATCTCGCAGAAGAAGGTCCCTGTACGTCCTATAGGCCCGCGATGCTGTGCAGCTGGACAGGCGTTGACACAGTTATGCAGGACAAGCTCATCGATCCTTCCTCCGTGTCGCACATCTTCAGGCTCTCACCATCGGTTGGCTGTGTTATGACAGGGTCCATTGCAGACGCAAGAGCGTCCGTGAGCAGAGCCCGGGGCGAGGCTGCTGAGTTCCGCTACAAGTACGGCTACGAGATGCCCTGCGATGTGCTAGCCAAGAGAATAGCCAACATCAGCCAGGTCTACACACAGCGCGTAAGCAGCAAAAGGGGGCAAATATGCTTGTCATGTGCTAACAAGTGTGCAGGCTTACATGCGTCCGCTGGGCGTGGCCACCACGCTCATTTCACTGGATGCTGAAGTTGGCCCACAGCTGTACAAGTGCGATCCAGCAGGATACTACGTCGGCTACAAGGCAACAGCGTCGGGGCCCAAGACGCAAGAGGCGCTCAATTTCCTCGAGAAGAAGCTGAAAAATAAGGAGCATGCCGAGGGTAGCTGGGAGGAGGTGGTTGAGCTCGCAATCACCGCGTTGAGCACCGTACTATCGGTCGATTTCAAGAAGGGCGAGTTGGAAGTGGGCATCGTGGGCGGTCCCAAGAAGGATGGCCAAGAGGGCACAGACCCCATGTTCAGGGCCCTCACCGAGGACGAAATCGACGAACGGCTGCAGTCTATCGCGGATAAGGATTAGACAGCGACACCGCGGGGCTGGAAACGCAGTGGGCCGCTGAGGCTCCGAAGCGATGTGAATCATGACGGAGCTCCAGGTAGCATGAAACGACCTCTCAGACGTCAGAAGTGCTCCAGCAGCACGATGAATTCAGACTTAGACTGACTTGCCTGCATAAGCGCACCTGTGAACTTGCAACCGGAACCGGTGGTCGCTAGCATCTTTCAGCCCTGCTCCACATGGCCTGTCGTTGCTGTTCGCCCATTGCGCGATGACAGCATTTCCCAACGCCCACCTCAGCTGCAGCAGCCTCAATCACGCCAGGAACCTTCCATCGTCGTTTTCTCACTGGCTGCAGCCAAACTACGCAGCACAGCCTCACTTGTGGCTGACACCAATGAGCGCACTTGCAGCCGTGGCTGGTGAAGCCCTGTGGACTCCTACTCAGGTCAACTCTTACCGGGCTTGCCTGAGGCTTTTGGTGCGCGAAAGCCGGCGACCGCTCATCTAAAAACACTGCCCAATGAGAAGTGCTGCTGCGGCTAAGGAGGACTCACCTTACCTTTTCCGGACGTGCCGCCAGACCGCTTTGGGCACATTGGGAAAGTGTTAGCCAGCCACAAATGCCCAGCGCAGCACCATCCTCACGCACACTCCAGCTGTAATAGTACGGATCGAAAAATAGGTCGAGATGCTTGTCGCGGTTCCTGCATGATGTTCTCTTCTTCACAACTTTTCCTAGACGGCTACTCTTACTGCTCCATCGACGCACCGACCGCCATCTCGTGATGCTGTACGGCTCCAGATTGGTCGGCCACGCCAGCTGGACGCTACTCACGGTTCAAATGTGGATCTCGGCAACATGAGTAGTGGCGGGATAGCCCTGACTATATTGAGCCTTGCAGAAGTATACCCTCCTCATAGACATCTGTACTGTGTATGAACATTCTATATAACGATATTGCCACGCCGCCTCAGTTCACCATCCACAGCATCAAGCCTCAGTTTACTTCGCAAACATTCATTAGCCACCCCACTTGATCGACGCAAGCGACTTCAACCCACACTCCAACACCACACACCACAATGTCTGACGGCTGTGAGTCTGCCCAATCTCATCTAGAGAATCTTCACTCGCGCCTCTCCAGAGATGCTGCACAGGAGGTCCCTACTGACACAGTCTCTCAGTGAACGATGCCCGCGCTATGCGCGTTGCGGAGATCATGACTGACTTCCGCAACCTCCAACACTACTTGGTCCAACTCCGCGCTTCACCGACTGCAGAGGAGTACTACCTCGAAGGCTACTCCCTGCTTCGCGAATGCACGACGGAGGCCCAAACCATCCTTCAGATTCCCTTCGCTGGCCACAACGGCGCCGCCACAGGGGATCCTGAGCAGGAGAAGCAGCAGTTGAGAACGTAAGTCGCACCTTCCTCATCCCCTCACTCACTCCGCAACATTCTCCTAGAACTGCTTGACAGCTCTGATGGCTTCTGACGCCTAGCTCACTCAGCGCCTAGAGATCATTCGCTGACTTTACCCCGCAGAATCATCACAGACGCGGCCGTACGCCGCTTCCAATGCCAGAGAGCATATCTCCGAGCGCATACTGCGCTTCGCTGGATGAACACTCGCAACGGCATTCTGCGTGGCCAGAAGGCGAATGCAAGTCACTTCGCAGCCTTGCAACAGGCTGACGCCACACTTCGGAATGTACGTCAAGTCACTCTCTACCAAACTTCACGCCATAGCAAGCTGTTCTCCTGCTGCGAATGCCATAATCGAATGAAGACTAACATGATCCCAATAGGAGCGCCTCGCGATCACAGACGCCCACGTAGAGTACACACTTCGATCCCAGGACGCAGCACAGGGCAAATGGCTCAACGAAGACCCATCACTCGCACAGATTCAGCACATTCTCATGTCCCGTCAATGAGCAACAACTTTATCAAACGTCACTTCGATGCCTCTTCTGGGTGACGCAATGCGCCTTGAAAACGATCTTGGTATATCTGCCAGCCTTCAGCCGCACTTCTTACACGATACCCCTCGATAACGCGTCATCGAGTCTCCTCCTCGTCTACGCCACACAATAATCCTCGACCTCTTCTTCACCATCGGTAATTCGTCCAATTCGACTATACATACATACTCATCTTCAAGCTACGGCGACTCCGAGTCTCGTAGGATGATATAGCCATTCTTTCCAAACCTTTTTCTCAATTCGGTGCTGGTCACATTCCTTTCAAAAAGCATACACACATGTTTAGGCCGTTGGCAAGCCTGAGCGACGGTCGTTAGCGTTGGCGTTGGTGTTGGCGCATTGTTTCTTACTAGTCCGTGTTAGCAGGGATGGTGGACCCTCACTTTCGGAAGGATCAAGCGATATGACAGGGAACGACCTCAAAGATTGTGGTAGGGCAAAAGCATGGGATTTCTGGAAGGCTGTGCGTCAGTGCTGGATTCGGTCGCTTTCGCTTATCTGTCTTGTGCTCATTGCTTCTTCATTTTAGTTTCTTGCTTCTTCTTTTTCATTTCATTATTCTTCACTTCCCATCGCAAAGCCCTTTCTTCGCTTCATGTGAATATCTCACAGCGTCGCATCAATACCACCATATCTACACTCGGCCTCACAAGTCTTGCAACCATCGTAATCATCATTAATGCACCTCCATTTCGTCCACCACGATGCGAGCATATGTTCGACCATCCGGCTTCGCTTGAGACTAGCGCTCGGTCTAAAAGCTCAGCTGCCCCAGCTTAAACGACACCGTCGAATCCAGCACCGCGGACTAGGACGTCAGCCTTGGAACCCCAAGAACCCAGCATGACGGTCTGACACGTGGGATGCAAGCTTCAACGTAACGGTTCGGCCTCCCATACGTCAGTCTTGAGGACGTCTCTGCTCAGCACTGACATCTTCGAGGCTCGAACGCAGCTGCAATGCTTCAGATGCTGCACGAAAGAGCGGTAGCCTAGATCCGATCGCGCCCAACGCAATCGCAATCGCACACCGCGTTCTTCAACTCAACAATACATCCTAAAGGCCGCCAAATCGCACACCTCAAAGTCGGTGAAGCAAGCCTGCCCTAGCATACACAAAATCCTCTCGGCGTCGCCTTGCAACACTTGCAGCACACAACACGCCATCGCGAACCCCGTGTTCGCTTAGCGCAGTCGTGTGCTTCCCGCACTTCGCTAACACGCGAATGCAGCGACCGTGCACCAATAGGGCGTAGCGCAGATCTAACGTGAGACTAAAGTAGTAATGATGGCCGGCGATCCCGAGCACGTGAGAGATGATTCTGGGTATGACGAGATGGGTACCCCAGCACATAGTGTCCGATGTCGTTTGATGAGTGCTCGATGCGAAATGTGAACCAAAATGTTAGGTGGGGATACGAGTTGATCCGCATGGTGCAAGGGACGCACGACCCGGAGGAAGATCGAAGTGGAGGGAAGATTCTGCATATGGTCGGATTTATGCTTCCGTTGAGAGGTGCGACTCAACACCACATCTCCGCGTAAAGCATGACAGAGCCATGTTCCTCAACAGCCGGTTGATTGGCGAAGACAGGCAAAAGGTGAGACCACAGACGGCATAGTCTGCGGAGCCGCATCGCAGCAAATTGAATCGTTCCGCACACAAGATCTGGCACAAAGGGGACGTATTGACTGATCGATACTCGACGGTTTTGCTATGGCGGCATCATCCCAAGTCACGAAGACCAAACACACGGCTGAAATTAGGAGAGCACGCAATATATACCAAGCCGAGACACGCATGGTGAGGGACGACCTTAATGATCGAGCATCGGCATAGTAATTAATCTTGCATTTTCTTCACACCGAACACATATTCAAGTGCTATATCTTTCGTTCATTCGTATCATTCCTTCGGTCCTTCGCGTTCTCTCCCCTAGTAATATTTAAGATTACTCCTACATCAGCCTTTCCATTTCTTCCTTCTGCCTCTACATTAATGCATCTATCTCATCCCAATGAGCCCGCGTCCTTGCAAGGATCTGGTGTACTTTTTGCTCCCTTGCCAAGAACCTGTTCCTCTCTTTCGCGTATTGTTGCTTCTCGCACGAGGATTCTGGCTTCGCGAGCGTCCAAGTCACTCTCGCGCTGGCGAAATCCAGTCTCGCGTAGCTCAGATGCTGCGGTCCGTGCATCCGAAGTTTGGCATCGACAGTTGTCGGCTGGATCTGGGCGTGGAGAAATGGCTGCGATGGTCGATGGACTGGAGTTCGGTGGAGGCGAAGGATGGCTGATGGTCAGGCTGGGAATGTACTTGCGAGATGTCTCATTGGGATCTGGTGATGCGGCGATGTTGGACGTGCTAGAATTTGGAGTAGGAATTGGGTCGTTGTTGGTCAGGCCGGGAACATGCAAGCGAGGAACTCTATCGTTAAATGGTAAAACAGTGATCGTGGACGTGCTGGGGGTAGGAGTTGGAACTGGGTCTTGGATGGTTATACCAGGTATGTGTAGGCGAGGCGCATCACCGAGACGATGTGGAGCAGCAATAGTAGACGTGTTCGAGCTCGGCGTCGTGGCTGGGCCAACGGTCACGCCCGGTCTATGAATGCGGGGCGCATCACCAAGACCCGGTGACGCGGCGGTAGTGGAAGTGCTTGAGTTTGGGGTTGTGGCTGGAACTTGGGCGGTCATTCCGCGTAAGAGGCTACGTGGAGCTTCTCCAAGACGTGGTGAGTTGACGCGACTTCTGTGGCCGACTGTTGCTGAGCGCTGCAGGTGTCTGGTAGGAGCAGTACCACTGGGTCGAAATGAATTGGCGAAAGGATTTAAGAGACGATTCAATCGTATAGGTGCGTTGCTGGCCCCTCTTACCGTGCCCGGAGCGCCTGGATCAAAGCCAACGACTGCACTTCCGGGTCCAGGACGATGAATGCCCAGATTATAGTCTCTCTCTCCTGGCCGGATGCTCGCGCACTGTCTGGCAGCCGCCTCGCGCATCTCTCGTCTACGCTGGCTTCTTGGGATCTGCGTCTCATGCGCACGTGCGCGCACATTCTGAATATCGCGGGTGAGGTTGTTAAAGTTTTCAAGCTGCGCATTATAGTTCTGTTCTTCTTCGTCGCTGTCGAGGTTGATGAGTTGGCTTGGTTTGGCCTCCATTCTGGCTGCGGTTTGACGGGCGAAGGGGGTTGCGATGTTATTAGCATTCTCTTCTGGAAGCGGACGAAGACGTCCGGGTCCTGCTGTTCCTGTCGTAACATAATGGCTGTCACGGCGAGCAAGACCAATTCCTCCATTACTGTTGGGGACTATCCTAGCAGTTCTCGCGCCTCTGATACGCATTCCAGGCACATACGTACTACCAGCAATCCACAAAGTCCGACACAAAGGACACTTCTTCTCATCGCTTGCGCGATTGCGCAGCATCTCTTCGAGACATGTCTTTCCGATACGGTGAGTACATCCTGGAATGCCAGTAATGCGGAGACATTGCTCGGAAGTGTAGTTGTCGAGACATATAGGGCACTCTTCGATGAGGGAATTTTGGGTATCCGGAGTAGTGTGCGCTACGAAAAAGGCGGTTGTTCTGGTAGATTCTGAAGCCGCGGCTACAGATTTCGGCTGGGTTGGTGTTGGTGGGACTGCTGCTGGTGGTCCTGGTACGGGCGGTGGAGCCGGACGGGCAGGCGCGGCTGGACGAGCTTCTGGTGGAAATGCGGCGGCAAAGATCTCGTCGAACCCTCCAAAGTAAGCGTCGAGATCTATGTCAACGGCGTTGAATTCCATGTCAATGTTCAGGGAGGGGGTGAGTTGATGGGGGCTGTGATCTGGGCTTGGACGGTGTTGTAAATCTGCCGTGCGATGTGGTTGGAAGTGAGGATTTGTATCTAGAATTGTCGCAAGCGTAAATATAAAGGTACTGTTACCAATGAGCTAGGCCAAGTCGAGACGTACACACATGCTGATCGGAGGTGAAAGAGGCACGATCCTGCTACGACTGCATATGATGTCACGAATGGAGGACGCACAGCGCGGATGACACCGAGGATTGCTTCTGAAGCGGCAAAGAGATGAAATCTCAATATTAGTCACGAGTTCTCGAAAATTTGACTGCGGCGAGCGCAGAAGGTCACAGCTGGTTCCAGCCAACAAGAACCAGGCCAAACTAGTGACTTTGTGCATATAAGTCATGGATCAAGGATTACTTGATCTGCAGCAGTGAGCATTCTTACACTAACCTCGCCGATCGCGAATGTTGCATCCTCCCAGATCACGCAAGAAGAGCTGGAAGCGTTGGGTTCTGAACGCCAACTATGATCAACTTTTCGCACTTTTTGCGACTCAAAAAGAGCAACTTTCAGCCCAGCAGGAAGAAATTATTGGCTTCAGAAGCGTGATTAAAGCCATGCAGATCGGTCGGCAACAGCACAAGGATGAAGTTCGGCGTTTGGAAGAACATGCTCGAGAGATTCAAGAAGCCCCCAACGTGGCCCATACTGACAATGGCTCACGTCATGACGTCGGCCGCTCGAATAATATCGCGCAATACGCGAGGCGCAGATTGCAAGCTTACAGATGCGAGTTGAAGAGCTGGAGGGGCTCTTATTGCTTGAACGGTCGGGGGCTGAGGAGCCTTTGCGGTACGAACGTTCGAGAGCAGACTCAATTTGTGTTTGTGCGTCAAAGAATCCTGGAGCACGAGATGCCGATACTGAGAACGAACGTGCAACGATCGCCACTCAACCAGCCTGGTCCACGACCTATGATCCGTATAGACCATCCAGCCAGTCAAATCACTGGATTAGCTCCGTCCCGTCCAGACAATCGACATACGTCACACTGAAGAGCGCTTAGAGGCAGAACTTAAACAGACGAAAGCTAAATTGAAGCGCTTGGAGGAGAAGGTACTTGACTGCGGCATACAGCTTCATGCCCTGTAGAAGTAGCTCGAAGAAGTGAGGGACATCAAGAATGGCATTGGTGGGGAGTTGGTGATATAGAGGAGATCTCAGAGCGAAAATCTTGCGAACGTGAAGGGCGAGTACGAAGGTAAGTGCAAGGCAATGAAAAAGAAGCTGCGCGAATTTGCACAGGCTGTGGATATTTATGGGAGGGACATGAGAGGTATGATGAACGAGGTTATGGATGGTCTTGAGAGTGAGGGCCTGGATGGCAGTAAGGAAAGCAAGGAGTAGGCCGAAGAGAGATTGCAGGAATGCGCAAACATTCGACCTGGCCGGTCATTGGGTTTACTTCATTTCTCATCCACGTAGGCGTGCTTCAGTGAGCTAGTCATTGAATCAAACAGGCTATAAGCAACCAAATCGCTTACCTTGACAGCTCGACACTGTTGGTCAAATCGAAGTTGGTCAGCGTGTCAACAGGGAACTCACATTGCGTATGGAGGAAGAACGCTCGTTAACAACAATGTATAGTTGTACTCTGCGCTCAACAAGCGATACGACGCTTGTGGGAAAGACACAATGTCGTAATATCAAAGATTGTCATTGCAGAATGAGACAGCTGGTTTCAAAAAGCGTTAAACGTGTCACCGCATCCGTCTGAAGTACATAGAAGGCGAGTGGATCGTTCCAGTGCTCACTGTGTCTGAGAAAGTGGCAGAAAACAATCAGCCGCGCATACAGCTGTCTCGTAATGAAAGACACATGATTGCTTAAGAAGAAAACGACTTCTCTCGCTTCCGGCGGTCCAAATCACCCATCACAATGGCCCCTCCAACGTTGGCGCAGCTGAAAGAAACACAAGACATAAACCGCCAGGTCCTCGAAATGCGCTACAACACCCTTCATGGGCTTTGTGTAGCACAAGAAAAGCAGCTATTGGAATGTGAAGCTTGCCACGAGCAGCTCGAAGCTTTGGTCAAAGCTAAAGCAGATCTTGAGTGCGAGATGGACCAGTTGCGAGTCAACGATCGAGAGCAAGCTGGCCAGATACGATGGCGAGACAAACAGATTCGAGAAGCACACGAAAACGTGAAGACGATTCTCGAAAGCACCGAGCAGGTGCGAGACGAGGATAAGCGCATAAAACGAGAACGCGAGAATATGGAAGAACAGATGACAATCATGCTGGGCCATATACAATTGTTACAGTCGCTTGCACTTGCAGTTTCCGCTTTTCGCACGTCGCATAGCTTTCATCCCACGCGTGCCCCGTGCGTCTCTTAGCACAGCCTTTGCCCAACATGTCCTAGTCTCTGCAACTAGCTCCTCGTCCGCCCGGCTTGCAGAAACGCCCTACAGCACCGGCGTTAGCTGCCATGTCGAAACAGCTGCAGCCAAACGACAGCCATGCTTGACCATCCTGTCCACCATGCTCGGCCCGCCGCTCAGCCGCACGCCCTGGGGTCGGACAGCCTGCCTCAGCTGTGCTCCCTACGACAACCACTATGGACAGGACACAACACCACCATCTTCCGACTTAGCACGCTGATCACTTGCGTGACCACGCCGCTGCCAACTGCAAAATGCCCGGCAACGACCTGCGCCTGCTCGCCCTCGACGGCGGCGGCGTGCGTGGCCTGTCCGCCCTCATGATCCTCGAGCAGCTCATGGAGGCTGTCAACCCAGACGCGCCGCCCAAGCCGTGTGACTACTTCGACATGATCGGCGGGACGAGCACGGGAGGGTGTGTAGTCAGACTCGAAGATACTGTATGCGAAAAGCGTGCTGACCTGCCAGGCTGATCGCCGTCATGCTCGGCCGGCTGCAGATGAGCGTGGTGGACTGCATCGCCGCGTACCTGTCGCTCTCCAAGCGTGTGTTCTGCAAGTCGCGACACCGGGTGACGATCAAGGGCAAGGTGCAGGGCCGCTTCGACTCGGAGGAGCTAGCGCGCGCTGTGAGAGAGGTGATGAGTGCGCAGGGCCTGGCAGAAGACGCGCTACTGAAAGACAGCCCTGACGCGCCCTGCAAAGTGTAAGCTCAGCCGTTGCCTCTGGTAGAAACATGCTAACTGCCACAGGTTTGTGTGCGCGACGAGCAAGCAGACGTGCGAGACAGTCTGCCTGACAAGCTACCGCACGCCGCGAGGCAACAGCGACCTGCTCAATAGCGCTAGGATATGGGAAGCCTGCCGCGCCACGTCGGCAGCCACGTCCTTCTTCGACCCGATTGCAGTAGGACGCTTTGGCGAAGAGTTTGTAGACGGGGCAGCAGGCGCAAACAACCCAGTGCGCGAGATGTGGGACCAGGCGCAGCTGGTGTGGGGACCAGAGCCGCTGGAAGGACGCGTCAAGTGCCTGGTGTCGATCGGGACAGGCGTGCCGTCGCTCAAGCCGTTCAAGGACGATGTGCTGCACATTGGACAGACGCTGGTGGCGATCGCGACGGAGACAGAGCAGACAACAGAGAGGTTCCGGCGCGAGCGGGCGCTGCTGAACAGCACGGGGCGGTACTACCGCTTCAACGTGGTGCGGGGGCTAGAGGACATCGGGCTGGAAGAGGCGGCGAAGGTGAAGGAGATGGCGGCGGCGACGCGGCGGTACATTAGCTCGCACGAGGTGCACACGCAGATGCAGGCGTGCGCGGGTATCGTTGCCGGGCGAGAGTGTTAGTATGCCTGTTGACTACAGGCCAAGACAAGTAGCTAAAGTGCTGTAGACTTTGGAGAGTATCGAGTAGCCTTTAGCCTTGAGGGCGTACCAACAGTGCGGACGTTCGTAGACCGGCCGGCGGCGATGGCGGAGATGGAACGTGTACTGCTGCCCGGGCGTCAACAGAGTGGTCGACAGAAGAGATACGTCGTGCGTGGGCTTGGCGGCATTGGCAAAACGCAGCTTGCGGTCGAGTTTGCGCGACGACACCATCGTCAGTTTGGTGCTATATTCTGGCTAGATGGACGGAGCGAAGACATACTGAAGCAAAGCATCGCCAGCTGCGCGAGCAGGATCCCGCAGGGCCAGATTGCAGAGACAAGTAGGGCGTATGCAGCAGGCGGCAGTGTTGACCTCAAGGCGGTGGTGGGAGACGTCTTGAGCTGGCTTGCGCGGCCAGACAACACGGCCTGGCTGCTCATCTTTGACAACGTCGACCGAGAGTATAGCAGAAGCAGTGGCGATGCAGAGGCATACGACGTGAAGCGCTACTTCTCAGGCGCTGACCACGGATCTGTATTGATTACGACGCGGCTGGCGAGGCTGGAGCAGCTGGGCGAGTCGCAGCAACTGGGCAAGGTTTCCAAGGAGCAAGGACGGGCTATCTTCGAGAACTGGTACAAGAGAGAGCACGGTGAGCTGAGAGCGCCGAACAACCTACTACATGTCATTGACACTGATCAAAATATACAGACGGAACTGGAGGTGAGCGGCTGCTTGCCCTGCTAGATGGTTTACCGTTGGCAATCGCACAGGCAGGTGCGTACCTGGAAGAGAGCGGAGTAGGGCTGACGAAGTATCTGGAATTCTACGAGCAGCAATGGAGCGAGCTGATGGGGTCGGACTTGGTTGACGCGCCACTCCATGACTACCCAGATCGTAGTGTTTGGACCACCTGGGTCATCTCCTATAAGGCCATTCGCAAAGTACACGAGACTACAGCCAATCTGCTCCTTCTCTGGTCATTTCTCGATAACAAAGACCTATGGTATGGCATGTTTGCAGCAACTTGTGAGGCTTCTCCGGTGGCTTCAGAACAGCTAAAAGACTGGATCGGCGATATCGCGATTAATGAGCGAGAATTTGGAAAATCTATGCAATTATTACGCAATTACTCGATGATTGAAGAGATAGAAACGGCGGCAAGCTACGCGACACATCCAGTCGTCCACCGATGGACGCACTGCTATGAGGGTCAGCGCTTCGCACCAGAACTAGGTAAGCTGGCAATAGTTGCGGTTGGATGCGCTGTGCCGGATGATTCCGAGGAAAATTGCTGGGCGATGCAACGTCGACTCATGCCTCATGCTCAAGTGTGTTCTAAATGGTTGGGAGAGAGTCAAAGAAGGTGGGTACTGGGGAGTGGCGGCAGGGCTGAGGCAGAACTGAATCCGAACGAGAAAGACATAGTGCTGCTAGATGCCGCAAATCTGCTGGGCAACCTCCACAAGTACCAAGGCAAGCTAGTGCAGGCAGAGCAGATGTACTTGCAAGCACTGCAAGGGTACGTGGCAGCACTAGGACCGGACCATATGTTGACACTGCAGGCGGTGAACAACCTGGGTAGCCTCTATACTGACCAAGGCAAGCTGGCTGAGGCTGAGCAGATGTACCTGCGGGCGCTGAGAGGGTACGAGGTAGCACTGGGGCCTGAGCACATGTCGACACTGCGCACGATCAACAACCTGGGCTTGCTCTACGCAAACCAAGGCAAGCTAGCCAAGGCGGAGCAGATGTACTTGCGGGCGCTGTGGGGGAAGGAGGCAGCATTAGAGCCTGAGCACAAGTTAATACTGAGCACGGTCAACAACTTAGGCACCCTCTATAGAGACCAAGGCAAGCTAGCTAAGGCTGAGCAGATGTATTTGCGGGCGCTGCGAGGGTACGAGGCAGCACTAGGGCCTAAGCACACGTCGACAATAGGCACAGTCTACAACTTGGGCTTGCTCTATCACAACCAAGGCAAGCTAGACGAGGCCAAGCAGATGTACTTGCGGGCGCTACAAGGGTACGAGGCAGCACTAGGCCCTGAGCACATGTCGACACTAAGCACGATCGATAGCCTGGGCACCCTCTGTAGAGACCAGGGCAAGCTAGCTGAGGCTGAGCAGATGTATTTGCGGGCGCTGCGAGGATACAAGGCAGCCCTGGGGCCTGAGCACATTTCGACACTGAGCACGGTCAATGGCCTGGGCACCCTCTACTACAACCAAGGCAAGCTGGCCGAGGCTGAGCAGATGTACGAGCGAGCGCTGCGAGGGAAGGAGGCAGCACTGGGACCTGAGCACACGTCGACACTGGACACGGTCAACAACCTGGGCTTGCTCTACGCAGACCAAGGCAAGCTGGCGGAGGCTGAGCAGATGTACGTGCGGGCGCTGCGAGGGAAGGAGGCAGCACTGGGGCATGAGCACACGTCGACACTAAGCACGGTCAACAACCTAGCCACTCTGTACTACAACCAAGGCAAGCTGGCTGAGGCTGAGCAGATGTTCTTGCGGGCGCTGCGAGGGTACAAGGCAGCACTGGGGCCTGAGCACACGTCGACACTACACACGGTCAACAACCTGGGCATCCTCTACAAGAACCAAGGCAAACCGACTGAGGCTGAGCAGATGTACTTGCGGGCGCTGCGAGGATACAAGGCAGCACTGGGCCCTGGTCACATGTCGACACTGAATACGGTCAACAATTTAGGCGCTCTGTACTACAACCAAGGCAAGCTGGCCGAGGCTGAGCAGATGTACGAGCGAGCGCTGCGAGGGAAGGAGGCAGCACTGGGACCTGAGCACACGTCGACACTGGACACGGTCAACAACCTGGGCTTGCTCTACGCAGACCAAGGCAAGCTGGCGGAGGCTGAGCAGATGTACGTGCGGGCGCTGCGAGGGAAGGAGGCAGCACTGGGACCTGAGCACATGTCGACAATAGGCACGGTCTACAACTTGGGCTTGCTCCACCACAACCAAGGCAAGCTGGGCGAGGCGGAGCAGATATACTTGCGGGCGCTGCGAGGGTACGAGAAGGCGCTAGGCAACGGACCTGCTCAGCAGTATCTTCCTGCACTTAACGCCTTTGAGAACCTAGGAAACCTCTACAGACAGCAAGGAAAGCCTGAGGAAGCCCGAGCTATGCACTCCAGCGCGCTCGCTGGTCTTCAGCACGTGCTCGGTCCTTCAAGCAGCAGATGCGTACAGCTTGCGTCTAGGATACATGCGCTGAGTGCTTCTCAAGCACGAACTGAAAGTCATCAGCAGTTAGCGAAGCATCAAGAGTCTAGTTGCAGCGGTCAGAGGAGCAGCAAACAGCAGAAGACGACAGTATGGCAGCGGATAAGGAGCGTATTTTAGACAATAATTAATGTATATTGTTCCTGTGAATATAGTAGTTGCAGGTCTCATTCTGGCACTACACCTGTACTTCTTAAGGTATTGTATATGAGCAATGCAGTTCTAGCAAACAAGCTGTACTTGTTGCTCTATAGAGCAGCTGACGTTGGTGCTGTAGAGAGTTTCTGCAAACTAAGCAGGCTAAAGACTGATTGCCGCAGCTAGGACATGAGAGGGAAAGCCTGTGCTAAGCGAAGCAGGGGTTGCGCGTGGGATGAAAGCTGTGCGGCGTGCGAAAGCGGAAACTGCAACTGCAAGCGACTGTAGAGGCTGAGGCACGAGAACGAACTCGCGCTTCGCGTGACGAAAACGTCTATTCCGAGGAAGGCGAAGACTAGCCACGCGGACTTAGTGCTATGGATCGGTTATGAATGACACGGTTGAAGAATAGCAGTGAGAAAAGAGTGCGCGATCACTTGATCTGCTGGGACAAAGTAGCATGCTATTGGCTGCATCTTCACCATGGACGTCGGACTTTCCAACGACTTATATACAAGGGTAAACTCCATGTGGCAGTGGCTTTCCGCACTCATAGTGAGCTTGACCGCCGATCCGACACATCTTTTTAGCCTGAGTTTAGTCATGTATTTCGCAATCATAGGAGCTCTTTCTCCAAGTGCTGCTCTTGGGCGTTGATCTGCACATCCGTAACATGATTCTTGAACTTGCGCAAGTTGACTTTCTTCTCGAACCTACTACATGTCAGTGACATACGCTTCAGGATTATGTTACCTGGACTCACAATTCGTCGATCTCCGCAGGTGTGCGACGAGCGATTTCTGGAAGAAGGAACCAAGCGGCGACAACCGCGACGGCGCCTGTTCCGGCAAAACTGTAGGATGTTAGTCAGCATGACAAACACAATCATCTGAGTAGAGTAAAAATACTTACAAGAAGCCTGTTTTCACACCCCATTTGGTGGCTGCACCATTGATCATGAGCGGCGTGCAGAAGCTGAACATGATCGCAATGAGGTTGGAGAAAGCAAGAGCCCACCCAGCTGTTTGAGCACGGAGGCGTTGCTGTGGAACCTCAGCAGAGTAGGCATATCCGATAGCGGATGCACCTGTTGTTGAGAAGGTGGCGAGGCACGCAAAGAAGACCTGTGGTCATGAGCCTGGCTGATACATGTGCGATAGCTGCAAGTAAGCTTACCAGAAGCGAGCTAAGTGTGGACGACTTGTAGTTGAAGCAGCCGACGATCCCAAGACAAAGTACGGAGACCACGGTGACGGCGTAAGGGTAGACCGTCAAAGGTCGACGACCAAATTTGTCAGTTGTTGTGCTCGTGATGATCATGGAGAGCAACTGCACGGAAGACAAGATGACTGTCACGAGGAAGGGGTTTTTGTTCCCGGCATATTGGACTCATGTCTTGTCAGTTTCGCAGCTCTTGCCTGGAGTGTGTACAGTACTCACAGAAATAGGTCGCGTAGGTGTTGAAGACAGCCAAGCCAACAAATTGCTGAACAATCTTCGGCCATGCGGCAATTATAAAGCGGACGAGGTTGCGACCCTTGGAGATCTCCCAGATGCCAACCTCTTTATTCAGTTCCGTGAGTTGGCGCTCGTGTGCGATGGTTGCGCTCATCACATCCTGGTTTCCATTAGCTAAGCGCGCGTGAGAGGTCGACAGAAGTTTACTTACAATCTGTTCCTGGATGTTGAAATCTTCGTGATGAACATGGCATGTGTTCAGCACCGTTTGGGCTTGATCCAACTTTCCCTTGCCGACGCACCACCAAGGCGATTCAGGTAGAAGGACGAAGATGATGCCCGCAAGGCCGATCATTGCCCACTAATATTGATCAGGTTCAAGGCCACCTCAAAGATCAGTTTAATAGCTTACCTGAGTGTAAATTGGTGTGCGAAAGTTGAGAGGATCAACAAGATGGAGTCGATTGAGAGCAACCGAAGCGAAGAGCTGTCCAAGAACGAACCAGCTACCGTTGAGTCAGCAGATTGTCTCTAGATTCCAAAGAACTGGTCGAGTTTTACAAGCTATAAGCACTGATGAAAACACCACGTAGCTGCGAAGGGGAGATCTCCGTTAGGTAGAGAGGCATTGTGCATTGCAACATGCCAACACCCATCCCAGAGAGAAGTTTCGCGACCAGCCAGTGCTGCCAATGCGTAGCGAAAGTCTCTGCCACAACGCTCTACATTATTAGAGCAATTAGTGTATGTCTTGCACAGGTTCTAAATTTGTTGAGCTTACCGCGACGAATATGGTCCAAATGATGTATAACGCCACTTTGCGGCCAAATCTGTCCGTGGCATACGGCAAAGTCTATAATTCAGGTCAGCTGTTGGCGTCTACAGCTTACAGACTTGCAAGGCCTTACCACTTGGCCGACGAATTGACCTGCTGACTGTATGCCACCCCATGCTGAGATGTATTTGCCCTGGATGACCTTCGTACCGGGCGTAGCCATTTGTTTGATAAAGCCTGCGTTGCTGACAATGCCACCATTGAGATTGATCTCTGTACATTCCTCGTCAGCCTCTGGCGAATAGGAAGAGACTACATGGGCAAATTTTACGGTAACCATCAAGAGCCGCGCTGAAAGCAGCAGCCATGGCAATAACTCCCAAGAGCTTGTTCTTGAGCAAGCTTTGGGAGATGCTGAGGTTGTCGGCCTTAGTCCTCATGACCTGCCCTCCTTTGCTGGGTTGATCCCATTCTTCATTCGTCGCGGCTCGCTCGATTGTGTCATGTTCGGTCTTCTGTGTGGCCATTGTGTCCAGGTACGGGCAAACAGCACCTTACAGATGTGTGAAGGTTGGATGCGTGACCAGGACGTCTCTTGAAGTATCTCTTGGATGGACACAGCTGCACGACGCGACTGACCGGCATGGATGTAGGCGCAGCAGATTTTTAACGACAGAGCCAGTATTGCGGCGGAGATCCTACCTGAATGGTCACTTAGACAGGCAGAACGCCACGTGAGCTATGTCCAGCCCATGCGGAACAAGAAGCGGGGAACCCCATGCCAGTTCGCGTCTGGTCTACGATGCGACAGAACCGAGCAGGCACAACGAGCATGCCCGGACTACCATTGGAAGGCCTTCGCTTCCTCGGTACAATGCCGAGATAAGCTTCTCGCGAAGCTTGGAAGGAGTGCGAATCCATCCATGTGCATTCTCAATCTCCTTGATTTGCGATGCTTGTACAAGCTGATCCCCGCATGATCCTGTCTGGGGATTGATGGCGCTGCACAGGTACACGCCTTGTAGTATCTAGGTCTTCGTTCTGAGATCTGTGAAAGGCCGCTCGGTGCATCAGTTTCCGAGCATGAGGCAAGGCGAGAAGATGTACAACGTGTTCAAAAGCCGGATACGAAGAGGTGCAGTCATCTGGCATGTGTTTGGTGGATTGCGTGTTGCACTATCAAGCCCTGCAAGCTCCGGAGCTAAACTTAAAATTGCCTAAGCTCTTCTTGGTTTAAGGGGCTTGTTCCCGGATTCGTGAGTGCTTAAATCGATTCAGCTACACTTTGATTCGCTCTCCAGCAAGAGCCCACCGGAAGGCCGGGTATATTGGGGAACCTTGCCACTGCCAACGGGCCACCATTTCTTCCGCACTTCCATCGAATTTCTCGGTCTCGCTACCAAGACAACGCGACCCATTCAGATGGGCGCTTCGCGTCAACATGTCGTGGAACCACGCTGAACATGTCACTGGACGGAGACATCTGCGCCTTCATCCTAGGGTGCTTCGCAAGCGGTCGGGGATGGATGATGTACGGCACGTCTAGGCCAGGCAATATGCGATTGTTTTACGCATTCGTATATTTCGATGATGTCTGTTCTGATCTTCAGCACCAGATCTTTCGTCAATCGCACTATCATTGAGCCAAATAAGTCACCATGGCACGCAACCTTCAGTCAGCAAGCTTCTTTGGTATTGTCGCAATATCATCAGCTCTTCAATTCTCAATCCCCCAATCTGTACCCAGCAATGCCAGTTCGCAGCTTATGGCTGCCCCAGTTGGTGCCTCGTAGGTAGTCATGTTCAATGGACCATGCGTCTTCTAATCCGTCCAGGTTCGAATTCTTTGCCTGGCCTGGATACGTAAGCAACGTAGCCGCCACCAGCACCTGTCTGCAGAATTTGAGAGATCTCACGGGTACCTGGCCTCCTATTCGCATCGGAGGTACCACTCAGTACGCTCTTCTGGTTGCTAAGTCGAGCACAATTGACGTTGCCTTGCAGAGATCGCGCAACATTCAATGCCACCTCGACAGCTGCTGTTACATACACGGTTGCGAGTCCTAATGATGCGCCTGCCTCACTCACCTTCAGTCCTTCCTTTATCACCTTGGCATCGCAATACTCTGGTTCGGTCATTCTGGGTTTGAATCGTAGGCTCAACAACCTCGGTAACACGGTTGCTGCTGCCAGACTCGCGGTCGCTAACATGACGAATTTGTACTCCATCGAACTCGGCAACGAACCGAATTGTATGTCTTCGCAAGGGATTTATTGTTACTTCTAACTGATGAACGTGGTTCAGTCTTCACCAGCAGTGATCCTATTGCTGGAGGTGCATCATGGACTGCTGCAGCCGACAGATCTTCAGAGATCTCCTGGCAGACAACTATTTGCAAGAACCTGCAAGCTACGAACCTGATTTCCGCTGGCGTCTATTTCGGCACCTCTCCGATGAGCATTTCAGCATTGGCAAGTGCCGAAGGCGATGCGGCCGTATACGTCAAGGATTACTGCTCTCATAACTATCCTCAATCAGCGAGTACTGCCAATCTAGCCAGTCTGATGAGTCACTCTGCGATTAAGACACAGATCAGTCCATTTGCAGCTGAAGCTGCCGCTGCTAGGAGTCAAGGCAAGCCGCATATCTTCGGCGAGACGAACTCTGGTCAGTGCATACAGATTGCTCTTCATCAATTGATCTCAGCATTGACATTATGTAGCAACTCAAGGTGGTGGTGGTATTAGTCCTACTTTCGGCGCTGGGCTATGGATCTTGGATTATGTGATTCAATCGATCTTGCAAGGAACACAGGCTTTATATTTCCACCAAGGCACGATCGGAAACTGTAAGTCGCAGGAGCAATCGTCCTCACGGTTGGGCGGCTGACTCATGTGTTAGGTCAATACTGCTGGTGGGGCAGATACGAGATGGGCGCTCCTTACTATGGCGCCTACTTCGCAACAATGGCTCTCGCTAATGCAGACAACATTGCGCCATTAGATGCCGGCACGACCAATTATGCGGCCTATGCAATTTATAAAGCCGGCAAGCCAATTCGAGTGCTTTTCTACAATTCGGACTACTACACAAGCGGCACACGGTCATCGCAGACTTTCACTCTCATCGGGCTTTCTTCAACTACAGTATCAGCCAAGCGACTCACTGCTGCTTCTGCTACTTCGCGGGTGGACCAGGGCAGCAACCCGACAGTGGCGGGACAGACATTTGCGAATGGGACTTGTGTGATTAAAGGCACTCAGGCTATCGAAAGCGCTACTGTATCTGGTGGGCAAGCTACCTTCACTGTTGCAGCTTCTCAGGCTTTGCTAGTGTATCTTTAGCGGTTTCCAAAGACTCGACGCGAAATAGAACAGCGCAGCGCATATACGTGTAAGCAACAAGCCACACTCTTGGGAAACAGAAAACTCAGGCTGTTCTTCCAAGATCACAGTTTGACGTTGCAGTGAAAGTGGCGCCCAGTCCTCGAAGTTGATAATATGCTTAATTGTGAGTGTCTAGGTGGTGTCGGAGCCGTTTGATGCTACATTGAACTTGTGAGCTGTGAAGCACGAAATGTTTTTGCGCGCAATTTGGCGAAACCGAAACGATAGAAGGACTATCGAAGTAAAGCTTCGACTCACGCTCGGAGAGAGGCCAAATGAGGTTCGGGACGATCAAGCTTTCCCCGCGAAGCTTGGATTCTTAGCGTCGCGCTAAATCTCGAGGCTTCTTGTCGTATGCCGCGGCGTCTGTTTCCACAACGCCATGGAGAACAAGCACGAACCTCTCGGTCTATTAATATGTGCATCTCGGTCCAACTTGGCTCGAGTTTCGGCGTGAGATTCATCGAGGTTTCACTGGCGCGCTAGCATACTCGCGCGCGTGGTAAATTCGTGGTCTTGCGTCATCAATCAATGCGACTTACATTGCACGTCTCCTTGTGATCGTCCTCAGATATTGAGGCACCATGGTGACACCAGAGGAGCAGAAGGTATGTGTTGGCGTGTCTCTTGGTGTCGCAGTTTGCTCACATTCGACAGATTATCAACGACCTTCAATCCCATTGGGTTTGGGTACCAGACTGGATCGACTCATCCAGCCACAATACCGCAGGTCGTCTCGTTGACTTCACACGCAAATTTGAACTCAATACAACGCCGACCAAAGCCATCATACACTTCTCCGCAGACACAAGATACAAGCTCTACGTCAATGGGGAGCGAATCGCAGTCGGACCTGCTAGAAGCAGTCCCGGTATTTGGTATTACGACACGCTCGATATAGCGAGACACCTTCGGGTCGGAAACAACCAAGTTCGATTCTTGGTCATTCGATACTTCCCGGCTACACGGAGTGCGATGCCCTTCGTGAGGACCGCCTATCCAGGCTTGACGGCTATTGGCAGTATCGAGCTAGACGGTGCTAAGAGCATCGATCTTGGTACAGGGGATGACTGGGTCGCTCAGGTTGATGAGAGTGTCAGGTTTCCGATGGGACTCATTGATGATGTCTTCCTTCATGTCAGTGCTGATTACATCACAAGTCGATCATGTGCTTACATTACTTCCATAGATATACGAGCGCATCGCTCCAACCACGTCGAGTGCTCCAGTCAAAATCAAGAACTATGGTATCAAGACACTGAATGGAGAACTGGCGCCATGGCGTCTACGTCCTCGCGCAATACCCATGCCTGAGCAAACTCATGTCGGTGTCAGTAATATTCAGATTTGCACGAGTGCGGCGACAGATGAGCAATGGGCTACATATCTGTTGAATGCCGGTTCATTGTCCCTTTTTGCTGGCTCAACTCACATCCTTGAGGTCCAAGCGGACGTGCACTCAACAGCGTTCTTGAGGTGGACCTTCAGAGCAACCGCAAGCCCGTCTCGAATCAAGCTGAAGGCTACGTATTCCGAGGGCTATGAACTTGAACCTCGCTCCTATCCCTTTTTCCGAACCAAGGCTGATCGATTGGATGCAAAAAACGGCAAGATAATCGGTCCATTCGATGAGGTACTCTTCGACCTTCCAAGCACCGAAGCCGTCACTTACGAACCTTTCTGGTTCCGCACGTTCCGCGTCATGCGTCTAGAGGTTGAAGTGGGGCCCGAGCCGGTCGAAATGCTCTCCTTCTCCGCCGAGCAAGTCAATTATCCCCTTGACGTAAAGTCCAGCTGGAGCGAGCCAGGCGACCCTGATAGCGAGGACATTTGGGACGTTTCCATCCGCACAATGCGCAATTGCATGTTCGATGGATACTCTGACTGTCCTTTCTATGAGCAGCTACAATATGGTGGAGACTCCTACCCAGTTGGACTCTTTCACTACCTCTTGTCCGGGGACGATCGCCTCATGCGCCAAGCGATATCCAATTTCGCATCCTCAATCACGCCTGAGGGCCTCACACAGTCTCGCTTCCCATCCCAAATCCCGCAAATCATCGTTGGATTCTCGCTGTATTGGATCCTGGCAATATCCAAACACCACCTTTTCTTCGGAGACACACTTTACACTCGATCATTCTTGCCTAGAATTGATGGGGTCTTGGATTTCTATGACCGGCAAATTGATGCACTTGGTCTCGTGAGCGGCTTTCCTGAAGACGTTTGGCAGTTCGTCGATTGGGTCACAACATGGGGTGCAACAGATGAGCATCCTGATAAGGGTGTACCAACATCTGGACGAAAGACAAACCGTCATACGTTCTTCAGCCTGCTATATGCGCACGTGCTGGAACAAACGGCCAAGCTTGTACGCGACGTTGGAAGACCCGGCCATGCTGTTGAGTATGAAGCTCGAGCCGAAGATGTGCTCAAGGCAGTACGCAAGCATTGTTATGATGGCAAGTTCTTCACGGACTCGACATCTGATATGGCAGATGACTTGTCATATTCACAGCATTGCCAAGTGTTTGCGGTCATTTCCGGTGCAGCGGCCGCTGAAGATCAGGCCCGTATACTTCGAGAATCGCGCACGCAGCCACACTTCTTGAAGTGCTCATACTTCATGCAATTCTACGCGCTTCGAGCACATGCAATCGCTGGAGACGACGAGTACGAGAGCGTCTGGCCTACGGTCTGGGATCCGTGGCGCAAGATGCTGAAGAACAATATGACGACTTGGGAGGAAGATGATGTACGTCAGCGCTCTGATTGTCATGCATGGGGTAGTGTACCAATATACGAGTACTGTATGGAACTGGCTGGGGTGCAACCGATTGCTCCGCGGTGCTCGAAAATCTTGTTCAAGCCAAGATTGCGCTTGAGCGAGGCTGTGACTGCGAAGGTCGCGCTAGGACCCGACAACCTCGCAACGGTCTCATGGACAACGGGTGCGGATGGAACGAGACATGTCGAGCTCACATTGGAGAAGCCGATTGAGGTTGTCAGCCAACTACCGCAGGGCACATGTAAAGAACATGGGAAGATCAGTCATCTCGAGCTCGACTATATCAGTTGAGGACGAACCGGAGCAATGGAAGTAAGGAATGTGACGCTATAGGTTGAACTTATTGGATAGAACAACATGTGTCTTGTAAGGAAGGATGCTTTGAAAGGATGAACCTCGACAGCCCGAAGTTAACTCCCGAGAGCCCGAAGTTAACTCCCGAGAGCGAATGGGAGTGCAAGCTACCCGCGCAAGTATTCCAGCCATTCTTCCCTTTCGAGAACCGATCCCTCGAACACAAGGGCGATCTAAGTGATACACGTCCGACCGTCGATTCTCAGTGCAAACGAGGCTAATCAGCACGAATTCGGAATCCGTGGCGCCTGAGAAAGACTAGGCGCAGTCAATACCTACCTCGTTGGGCTGAAAGGCCAATGTTAGATCTCACCTACCAGAGTGTTGGTATCAAGTTTGCTTTATGGCATTGGTCACTTCGCAAGACTGGTATGCGATCCTTCTCAAGGATAAGCTAGGCTAAATGTCGATCTCGCCAACACATTATGTAACATCTCCTAGTGCGTTGCTTGCCTTACTTGAATTTGATTGACCTGGTACATCCAACAGTCCTTGATCCATACCGCAAGTTACGCACAGTCGGTGTTGCAATCCTTCACACTGTTCGTGCGGCACTTCAAGGCCATAGCAACTTCGGATCCGAACCTGAACACCGATCCGAAGGGCAAGGCAGACCAATGTAGATCAAAATTTGGGAGCTTTCAAACATACGTCACTATTCTACGGCAGTTCAGCCAAGCGGAAATGAATGCAAAATACTCAAGACTTCTTGTACATGCTTACATCCAGGGAAGGATCCGAGGGTACAATGAACCTGTATTTCGATCACCAAAGCCATGAGCAGTGCATCATGCTGGCCTTGTATTCAAGACTCGATGCAATCGCAAGTGCAGATGAAGCGAGAAGGGATGATCGCGAAGGTGCGTTTACTTCGTCGAAGCACTACACGGTCCATACTCAAGCTTGCCATCCTGAGTATCTGGAATTTAGATGTCACTGCTACAGCGAGACACATTCATCAACCCATACGAAACAAGATCAACCAAATTCTACCACAAGGAGAATATGGTATGCCCACATTTCAATTGCGCTGCCTCCGACCATGCTGGGCGTAAACATCACGCCGCGCTCTTGCATGCATTTCACGGATCCTCACATTGCTTGATATATACGAGATGGGTTGCCTCATGGTGACTAGAAGATGCTAAGTCACAGTAACGAGCATCAGGAGTCGAGAAGGGAAACGACTTTTCTGTATAAATATGGCCTTGGTCTCGTAACTTTGAGAAAATCATCAGCACAATTTACTCACATCTTCACTACTCAACACTTCCACAAATCTTGGCCCACAGAGCTTTTCCACAACTTCACCACTTTCTCCAACGCTTCAAAATGTACACCAAGACCGCCATCATCCTCATCATCGGCTCTTTGAGCGTCGCCTTCGCGGCTCCCGCACCTGCTCCAGCTGAAGCCGGCGCCAACATTCAAGCCCGCGAAGTGCTCATCCAGCGCCAGGAGAACTCCCATCTCTGCACTGGATGGCGCCAGGACAACATCGGTGGAGGATTTGTACGTCATGCTTTTGCGCTAGTGAGAAAGTGTTGGAAATTGCTAACGTGCTGCAACAGTGTCAATGGTACTGCAACAACAACGAGAAGTGCCTTGGAGCTAATGCTCGTGGTACTGGCTGGTGAGTTCCATGCAAATATCAGCCTCAGCGTGGAGAATGAGTTGGCTAATGACTTTGTGACACAGCGGACCGTTGTGAGCACGCAATATCAGGAGTGGAATATGTACAAGGTCCGGGACGACGGTGCAAGGAAGGTGGATTTGCGCATGATGTGTGGAGATATTGTGGAACACAGGGGCCGGTGGTTTAGACGTTGTTCCGTAGGATTTTGAATGCCGGACACTGCGTGCAGTATGCCGAGCCGCTGTCCCACACAGTGCCTTGAATAGTCATATACCCTTCCGCCTCTAGATTGAACTCACTGCCTTGTGATCCTACGAGATTCGCTATTTGCCTAGATGATTACGATTTGTCACGCTCACGATAGTCTCGAGGCGAACTCGTGAAAAGCTGCTGGCTAGCAGAACTCAAAAGTCGACAATTTGTACCGCCCTAGTTTGAAGTCTTCCATAGCTTCTCCGTCCATCATTCCATGAACGTATGCTTCGCCAAGGACTTGGTAGCGCTCGCCGTAGGGTCGGATGACAAGTGATGTAGTGCATCCAAAAAGGATAACGACGAGATCACCAATTTGAGTCTGCTCATGCGGCCCTCCATAGATATTGTCGGGCGCCCAGCCAATGTATCCGCTCTCTGTCGTCATGAGTCTTTTCTTCTTTGAGCTGCGATCGAAACACACGTATGCTTCCGTGACATCGTACTCAGAAGCTTCGGGTGCAATCTCGATTTCGAAAAAGTCGTGAAAGAAGTCCTCCCCAAGTCGGAAGTCCTGATTGGCTCTACGGAAAAGTTCCCAGCGGAAATAGTAAACTTCTTGGCCAGCAAGCCACTTCCGCCCTCGATCGAGGAACTGTGGCTCGGCCAAGTCAAATGTCGATGGAAGTTGCAGCAAGGCACGGTGTCTCACCGCTGATCTCTTGCCATACGCATCTCTATCGGCGAGGAGTGTACGATAGATGGCTTTCGCGGTGGCCTCGTAGCTTCCATATACACTGACGAAGCTGTTTGGAGAAACGACCGTGTCGTGATCCCAGGAGAAATATTCTACTCCCCGTGCTGACAAACCAGAAATGGCATCAACCACGAAACCTTGACATTCCAGAACGCCGTGGTCTAGAAACCTGACGGTTGGCTTAGTATTGCCACTTGCGCTATATGGCACATGATCTGAGTTGTCGAATTTCCAACCGAAGAGGTAGCGAGGTCCCCAGGTAGGAGCATCCATCCGAGTGAGATGATCATGTCCACGCCAAAGCCAGTCAGCCACCCATGAAGGACAATCAGTCGGACCCCAAGGATTCGCCTCTCGAAGAGGATCCAAGCTTTCGAGTGCCTGGGTAATGGCGGTAGTCGCTCTTGTATAGACCTGAGCCCTGGGTAGCGAGTAGTCTGGACGCAATAGATCCGCGACTGGTGGTGGCATGAGGCCGATGAGCGCATAGACCTTGTCCCTGGCGTCCAGGGCATCAGACCTGCAAGCCAGATCCAGCAATCTCTCGAAGCTGAGGTGATTTAAATCTCCTGCCGAATCCTGGCTCCTCACGCGCGAGAGATCTCTGTAGACAGTATGTAGACTCGACGTACTCCATGCAACCATGCCTCCGTTGGCCAGAATCGAAGCTGCATGAGTGTCATTTCGCAGACATTGATCTTTGATAACCCACAGATGCTCTTGTAGGACTTGAGATGAGTAGTCAATGTACAGGCTAGGATGTGCGTCTGAGAGCACCTACCACCAATTCCGAAGCAAAATGTTGACCAATCCAAGACGGCATCACCGCATCTTAACCACACGCGGTCCCCTCCCATGACTATCTCTTGAACAATCCACAGCCGATACCAGTATTGCCTATTCATCAGTTCGTGTAAACCAAGCCATTTCATTGACCCCACAATCTTGGGGTCGTGCCGCAACATCTCCTCAAGCTCACTCGCCAACGAGTGTGTCTGAAATGTCGCAAGATCCTCTACGAGCTTCAGTGCCATAGTGCTCCGGGCGGAAGGTTGGCCCTAGTTTGCAATGACGCTCCACGCATGTCCATAGATTTCGGCCATCTTTTGGACTTGGGAAGCTCGCTCTTCCATATCATCTTGATTGATGCTGAGGGCATCAACCCAGAGTCGAAAGTGATCCGAGAACTCGCCGGTGCCGCGGAAATTTCGAAGCGCTCGTTCCAGATTTGCGGTGACGCGCATGGGCTGGTTGTTCACGAAGATCCCTTTTGTTTCGCTCTTGTCGCCCCATACTTACGAGAGGGCAGCAAAATCTCCCCACGTGAAACGATGCAGGTTTTTAGATGGTTGTGTGCTACCAATAAGCTTCAGAGGTTGAAACGTCGCTAAAGCAGGCGTAAGACGAGTTTGCATCCAGCTCTTGATCAGCCAGGATTTATTAAGACGAGCGGTGCGTCTTTGGACAGAAAAGATTGATATGGGAGACAAAACTCCTTGAGCGAGACCGTCTCAAGACGGCAGCGAACGTCGGAAGATTCTAGTCCAGGCAAAATCCTGACCAACCGGATCTGGTCCTCTTCCACGATCAGAGGTTGATACAGCCGAGCTTTCGAAGGGAGACCTGGCAAGAGTAAGCTGTATGTACCAAGTAAGAAAAGTCAAGATCCTTGCAGGAGCTTATTGCTCAAGATGAGACTCCACGGGTAGAAGTTGCACAGTTCATGTTGCCTCTGCATCGGTCGTACATACTGTTCAGAAGCTCGAACTCGATGGAGTTTCGGAACATGACTCAAGCCCACGACTGTGGGCGGATTTAGCCCTGCGCACGTTGCTAAACCCGGAGGACATGTGCTTGCACAAGGACTCCAAAACGCGTGGAAGGCGCGAATGGATGGAGGAGGTGTTGTCAGTCGGCATGGAGAGCTCGCGGTCTGCAGCTGCTTCGTGGCAGTTGTGGCAGTTGTGGCAGTGCCGAGCGGGCCCAAATTCAACGCGCTGTCTGTTCAGTCGCACATGTTTCCCGGACCAGTATCATGCGAATTCGACAATTGCGTGTTCTCAGAACGCGCGGTGGACATTATCGTACTCATGAGGCATTTCGAATGAAAGGAAGCAGAAGGACGAGCTTCGCATAGAGGGTTTGAAGTGAATTTCGTGCAGTATTGCCCGGAGAAGGAGCGAGGATAGGTCACGTCCCGATTTGGCGCTAGTCAACGAGGCTGCACGCACCATGCCTGCCAACGATCGTAAGAGAAGTTGAGTCTTACAAAGCATACAACTGTCATATAGTCCAGAAATTGCCACCGAATATTGGTGCAAAGCCAACCATCAGCCGCGCTTGAGGAGACGAATGTCAGGCAGATAAAGAAACGTGCTTCAAATAACATGGAACTGCCTTGGGCACAACCCTTACAATACTGTCTCACCCCTACTTTACTTCTCATGCATTGTATGAGCAACATTTGCTTAGCATGCTGCTGCAGCGTTCTCCTTATCGTTCGCCATGGGTGTCCTCCTGCAATCAGCCTTTAAAGTGGATTCAACCACTCATCCCTCCCACCCTCCAGCGTCCAACACCTCATCACCGCATCTATCGGAACCTTGCTCGGAATGATATAATGTGGCGCTGCTTTCTCCTGTCACTTCGTCAGCAACCATCCCTCGCCATTCCATGCCTCTACCGCTCCGCCCTCCCACCCGTACTCACCGGCACATAATCCATGAATCTGCATCCCACCATCTCTGCCAAATCCACATTATGCCTCACCACCTCCTTACACGGCGCACATGTCACGCCTACCGGATTCCAGCGACCGAGCTCGGGCTTCTGCGCTAGTACGACAAGAAGTGGTATCGAAGCGAAGAACCCGAGCGCGATGCAGACGCCGATTACGCCAGCGAGCCAGTGAGCAATCGTGGCAAGCCACCCGTATCTAGGTGTCCATGAGGAATCGGCGACGGAGAACGCACGCGCAGCAGGCTGCCAGGGATGATTGTACCCGTTGTTGCCAACATATGGCAGGGGTCTTACACCTGGTCCATAGTAAGGCGCGACCGCCGATAATGATGCAGAGGCTGGCGGGACATATTTCTGCCGATGGTAGACGTGCGGAATAGAATGGACGGTGCGTGGTGAAATTTCCGGAGCGTTGGACTGATAGGCGGGAAGGGACGTGGCAACAAATTCGGGTGAGTTGCTTCCCATTGTTGCGTCGTAGTTCTGGGGTGCAGCTGGGAGGGTGGGATGTGCCATTACTGGATTGTGGCTTTGAGGAAAGTGTTGATCAGTCAGGTTTAGATCAGGTGCATGCGCCTGTGTGTTATAACTTCCCATGTCGCAACGTGAGAAAGCTGCTGCTCTGTCTTCAGTCGGTGTCTGTTGTTGATGCCGTTGTGTTGTTGTGTCCCTGGAGGGTTCAAACACATCTCTTCGGCCCCCTCTTACACCGGTGCGGAGTCACGCTGCTGTGTCCCATGTTGCACGTGAGGGGTAAATGCAACCATTGGTGAAGCGTGGTGTTGTACGTGCGGGCTTCCGTGGTTGTGGTCAGGAGTACGAGCGCGACGATAACCGTTGGGCCAGTCATCTCCAGGGCTGGAAGACGCGGACGTAACTGCCGATGTAGGCAGTGCCATGGTGTACCTGATTCCAGACAATCAGCTCTAGACGCTTATTCGCACTTTCTGGTGTTGCAAAGACATATAAGATGAATGATGGCCAAATTGTTTGACGCAAGGTTTCTTTTGTGGTGCTTATACAGCTGATGTTGACGGTGGAAACAGCACGTGTGGTTCTTGACAAGCGGTGCCAGCGAGGAACGACGAAACCCATTGTCAGGTGTACACATCATGATGAGGAGGCTATGTGCTTCATTGCATACTCATGACGCGGCCGTACCGCTCCCCTCAGCTCTCCGTCATTGGCGCAAATGACTTGTCACAACATTTGAGAGTTACATCAACCATGTGACGAGACTTGATGGACGAGTTAAATTCAGTGCCAGAAGGAAATGCGACCTGAGAGGAAAGAAGGGTCAGAGAGGCTGCGGATGTAATGAAACGATGGAACGGTCGACGCGGGTTTTGATCCAACCTTCAGCTTCTTCTTCAAGGGTCGGAAACTCATATGAGAGAAAGATACAATGTTACTTGCAGGGACGGGCGAGCTAGAACGAAGTTCAATTGTGCTTCAGCTCACCAGGGAGGTTATCGCGTTCAAGCGCAAGCTGGTCTCCTAGACTCGAGCCAGAAGGACGTTCTAGAAAGTGATCACCACGATCTTCTCATCTTTTAGTCTGCGCGAGATCGACGAAGGTACTGCAACGGCTGATCAACAATCATCGCATGAAGATCGCCATTATGGATCATTGCACCAGAACGTGCCGTTCATGCCAAGAGTGGCGAGTGGATTTCGCATCCATACTGTGGGGAACGCTGTCGATACTTGTTTATGGCGAAAGATCATGCAATCTGGAGAATTTTCGAGGTTGCAGGCGTTGATATCAGTAGCCAGAGTTGAAAGGAATGAGACGTGCGACGGAGCACGGCTGCTTGCAGGCGAGGCTCAAGGTGGCAGCACTCTGACAAGCACCCAACAAAAAGTAAATCCGTCAACCCAAAGGTCATCGACATGCATCCGTTGAGCTGGATGCGTTGCGTAGCAGCTCCACATTAAAGGCAGTCTCGACCTGCCGTGATCCGCAGGCGATAATTCTCCGAGCAAGGGAGACCCGCCTGTGTTGTACACATCGTTGCACGACTCTTCTCATTCATGCTGTCTGACTGGCCGAGGGCAGGAAATTGCGCGTACTACCCCAGGTATAAAAGACGGACTTTTGATGAGACAGAGGCGTGTGGTTCGCTGAGGGACGCCGGAAATTACAGGACTGGCAAATCATCCGCCAAAGCTTGCTTCGGAATTGTTACACCAGCGAACGTTACTGAAGAGGTGTGCATCGAAGGAAGCACGATGCGGACGTTTTGCTGTGCCTGGCAGGTTTTATCGGCATGGCTGTTCGCGTGCCTGGCGTTGCGAGAAGACGCTGTCCGACTGGACGGTGAGAGATCGTCTTCATGGCCAACCCAGCAGCAAGTCAAGCGGTGTCCTCCCGAGGCCATGCACCATAGCATCAAAAATGTAAAGGTGGTTGCACGTGTTGCTTGATAAGAGCGATATCGATATATTGATCTAGGTTGGTGGCAGCGGAGATCAATCTAGGACGCGCATGGCAGCATTTACCCTCTGCATCGCAGCCAATCAAGGCTCCATCTAGCAGGTGAGCGGCGCAAGCATTCGCAATCTCTATTTCTTCGGTCCCGGTCAGCATCAGCGGCAGATGAAGAAAGCAAAGCTGTGTTACACGTTTGCATGGCCAATGGCGAGACTGCAGACTGGAATCTGGTCGGGAGAGCTGCACAAAGACCTGATATGGGGTTCTTGAAGGAGGGCGACCGCTGCTAGGCCTGCAATAAATAGATTGAGGTTCCTGCACGCCAAACGCCACCAGCCAGGAACGGTTCGGCCTCGTAAGTCAGCTGCGGAAAGGGCATTAGCTACATATTGTCCCTTCCCATGCCGCTGAGGGCCGCAAAAGAGCCGCTGCAACACCATCTCAAAGCGACGATCGCAGTGTTTGAGACGTTTCTTGTGCTCTATCTTGAGATCACAAGCCGCGTGCACAATTCAGCGCCTGGTCAGAGCGTGAGAGACGAAACACGCGCGGCTTTGACCCTGTGCGAGCCAGAACCGACCCACACCCCAACAGCCAGCCCGGTAGCCGTGGGCCCTCATCTTACGCCGCATCCTTCTCAGGCCCTCTCACCACCGGGCGCTCGCAGCATCTCACCTCCCGCCTTCAGCTCCTTTGTCGACCGTTCGCTGTCGACTGTTCACTCGTTATCTTCGATTCTTCGCTTCATTGTTTGTGCCTGCCGCAGGCGCTGTCTGGCCGTCGCCGCCTTCCCGATTCTGCAGGTTTAGCGCCGGACTTGCTCGATCGCTCCTTCCAGCTTCTTTGTCCTTGATCACCAGGCACAGCGCGGCGTCGCACAGAAGCATTCTCGTACCTGAACACGCCCACGGGATTACGTCGCACTTGCTGGTTGTAAAGGTCCATGACAGTGACAGCTGGTCGCTGCTGCCAAAAGACTCTGGACCGCCGATCCCCTGAGTCCCCGCAGACGTCGCCAACATGTCAGCTCGCGCGCTGAGAGGTAAACATCACGATAGGAAAACGATGAAGCCAAGCTGACATGGTGCAGACATCGAGAATGTCTTCCACCTGGAGAAGCGCTGCGTGCAGTGCGAAAAGCAAGAGCTGACCTGCGAAGGCAAGGTGTGCCCGTCGAACCAGGTCTGCATTCAGACCACCCAGTCCTGCGATGCCTGCGCCCAAGTCACCTGTGCAGTCGACCCTATGGCCTCTGATGATGCGCCCTCGAAGCCAAACGTTGGTGCGATAGCGGGTGGAGTCATTGGCGGAGTCGCATTCATTGCCATTCTTACATTCGTTGTCTGGAAATACTGCTTAAAGGGAAAGAGGCGGCCGTACTCGGAGGCGGACTTCCAGGAGATGGATATGCAGGAGCAGGAGAAGGTGGAGAACGACTTCGCATCGCGGCGGAGTGCACGCGCATCTACACACACCGTTGCCTCGATGGCTTCGTCGGTTCTCACTCGCGCCTCCAACATCATCCAGATCGCATACATCCCTGGCGTCACGAACCGCTCAGGCCCCGGATCGCCCGACCTGCTCGTCCCTCCCGTCCCTCCGATTCCTGCCATGTCGCCTTCATCAGGCGTAAGCAGCCCATACTCCACCGCCGATCAGCACTTCTTCCTCCCCGACTTCCGAGACTCCATGGCCTCTACCAGCACTGCTGGTCGGAATAGCATTGCGCCCAGCCTTGCTCGCGGCAGTGTCGCCTCGACCATGTACCGCCAGAACGCCATCGTCTCTCCTCTACCCGCACAAACAATCGTTCGCGGCAAGGCGGCTGTCGTCAGCGTCAAGTCCAATGGGTCCAGCCCAGCAGAGACTCCAGGCTTGGAAACACCTCCAGTGCCTTCAATCGACCCCAAGCACTCCGGGAAACACATCCGCATCCAGATGCCTGGTGTCATGGGTCTCAGCCCGGCAAACTCTGTCCGCAGCACCGCTCAGCTCGGTCCTGTTCGCGCATTGAACATCACCAAGAAAAAGTCGTTGGACCTCCAAAGCACACCTCCTAAGGGCTCTGGCAACTCTTCGTCCTTCAGCAACGACAGGACAGCTGTCAACACACCCGAAGTCCTTGTACCTGCAGCACGACCACTCACAGACTTCTCGGTAACCTCGTCCGATGATGGTGTGGCACATGCGCGAGCAAGGAGAGTTGGAGACTTAGATACAGATTCGGAAGATGAGTCTGACGAAGAGCACGCTCGCGCGAACAAGACTCTGCTACGCAACTCAGCCAGCAGCCACGACTCAGACGCCTTTACCGACATCCACGGCACACCCACACACCACCAGAGCCCGTTCGCAGACAGCTCTGCACTCGAGCCTCCGCGGCCAGCCATGTCCCAGCGCATCACATCCTACGACCCCTCGGCTGGCCTTCGCACACCAATGACCCCCATTGTCGAAGAAGTACCTTCCAAGCGAGGAAGTGCCGTGTCAGGAAGAGACCAAAGCCCATTCTCCGACAGCAACCGAAGCGATTTATGAAGAAGGAGCGTTGATGCATACGGCGTTTGGGCGCATGCCCCCAGCTCCTACGATGGAGCTGGGCGAGCACACTTGTTATTACAAGCGATCTAGCCACTGCGGCATGTTTTCCATTGACTCCCTTTCTACCGAGACCCAGGCGAGGAAACGCTGGGCTCGCACATGTCGATTAAGACAATTATTGATATCCCTGGCACTGTTGTGTGCATACGTGCGATGCTAGCACGGAAGATTTTATCTTATATGTACGTACTTGAGTGAAGTGGAATTGAATGGATTGGAATTAATGAATTCATACCATTCACATGCTCACTTTGACTCGATGTTGAAGTGGTGCTATAGATACGCATTGGTGCTTCGCGGTCGTAGAACGCGTTCAGTCGAAAGTGATACTTAATTGTTTGTCGAAACGTTTCAGTGCAGGACACTATTTCCAGCTTGACATTCCGACAGCACAGCACAGACGTCCCATTCCGAGATCGTGGTTGAAGGCTCCCATGGTGAAACAAGTCAATAGTTTCGTGCGGGTGGTGCCGTGGATAAGTTTAGACGCGGTGGTATCTTTTTGCACAAGTGGTACATGTGCAGCTTTACACAAGCATCATATTCTGATGCTCGTAAACGCCATATTCGTGGTCTTGGAGTTAGGGATGGAGTGGATCTGAAGCTCGCGGTGATCGGCGGAAGAGGGGTATCGGAGGCTGCCGATCTGGAGATGGAGGGGTTGGGGGATTGCTTTTTGTTTGCGTGTGGGAAGCTGCGTGGAAAAGAGATCTATCGTTCATTGATTCTCTTGCTTCAAGTCGCATCATCCTTGTTCCTGGAGCAAAGCAACACTCTGCGCGACCACAATTGACGTCGAAAAGCCTCGCTGTGTCGATATCGAAGCTATACCGGTATCGAGCTTTGGAGCTCCAACACGGGAACGATATAACTAAGCCGCAACGCGCAACTTCCACAGCAGCGCAGCAGCATCGAAGCTCGATACTCCTACCTCAGCTCAAGACCAATAACGACAAGTAGCAGCGCAGCGTATGCCCTCCTCAACCGCCCCACAGCGCATCGCAGCTCTATCCCATCAACTGTCCACCTCTCCAAACCCAGCTGCAACAGCATCTACAATGGCGGAAAAGAAACCACCGATTACATGCCACGTCCTGGATACCACGATCGGAAAACCGGCGGCGAATATACCAGTCACACTCACACTGTACGCTTCCTTCCTTTCCCAATCCCAACTACCCCCAAACCCCATTGTGAGAGACGGTGGCTGATGTCTTATGATGAATAGACACAATCCACCCTCCCCCTTCCCCTCCTCCACCACCTCAGCACCAATATCAACCCCATTAACATTCACCTCAACAACCAACGCCGACGGGCGCGTGACATCCTGGACACCTTCCAACCCCGCACCCTTCACGACCGCGCAGAGCCTGGAAGACATCTTCCACACGCCGGGTTATCAGAAGTATAGCCTGACGTTCAATACGGAGGAGTATTTTGGCGCGAAGGGCGTAAGGACTTTTTTTCCGGAGGTCGAGGTTAAGTTTGTTGTTAGGGATGGGGGAAAGGGCGAGCATTATCATGTTCCGGTGTTGTTGGGGCCGTTTGGGTATACGACATATCGGGGGTCATGAATGTGTGTGTCGGGTTGGACAGGTAATTAGCGAGGCAGTGGAGGGTCATGGGAGCAAGGCGTTATGGAGCGAGATATGCATCATGTGTGTGTGTTTGAGAAGTTCGATGTGCATGTAGGTGGTAGCAAACTTCCGACTCTAGGACTCGGAGTTGTGACTTGACATTGTGTTGTTAGGCCCACGAGGAGTTTTGGAGGTAAATTATATCGCTCACTAGTTGAGTGAGATGGCAAGAGTTATCGAATGACTTGCACGACTTATATCTTATGTCTCTCCTGCACAAGCCGATGTGCATGAAGATACGTTCGACGGGGAGTGCTTGGGGAATATGCGTATCTCGTGCATTTAGAGCGACGCAGTGAGGGACGCCTTGCGAAGGATACAGACAGGAATTGCTAGGTCATATAGAAACCAAAGTCTATGAAGTGGTCAGATGTACGACTCGGGTGTGCGCCTGTGGATGGTAAAACATGATGACGATCCTCCCACTATGTCTTCATTCCGTACATAGACTCTAAAACACTGCTGATAGTAACGTGTGGATGAGAGGCAAAGCAATCTTAGAAAAAGTGTCACTTGAGCACTGCGTGCGAGATACTATGAGAAGTGTAATATGACTATTGTATCTCTGCACCCTGCTCGGTCAACAAGTGCCCACGTATTGCAACGCCTACACTTACAGCAGTACACACGGTGTATATCTACTATAGACAGTAGGCCGCGATTCTACCACCAATAATGTGTACCGGACCATTGTCTCACTCTAATCGCATTCGCAGCCCTAACGCGTCGGTCTCGGCCAGAACCACATCGACTTTGCAAATGCCATACAATCGTGATCGGCTTTCGGCATACCATCTCGCATAGAACACACCACCCCGACAGAGTACCAAATTTACATCGTCGATGCCCCGATGCAGCAGTCCGCGAGTGCCGGTGGTTGGAGCATCCCTACGCTCCAGACTACGCTAGGCAAGAGGAAAAAGAATGCTTACCGAAATGCTGCTTGGTAATAGGTGGACAGCATAATCTAACAAGCATGGGACGACCGACACCACTTGGGGCATCCATCGATCGGCATTCTGGCAGAGATCGGGGAGCTGAGGCTGGATGAGGCGGTTCGGATAAGTTGCATACGGCACCAAAGTCCGCGAGGCTTCGGCCCCAAGAGTTGCGCGCAGTGTTGCGATGATGCGTACCGACAGCGTCAAAGTCGAGCACTTCACGATCTTTTTGCGCGCGCTCCAAGCAAAAGTGCTGGTGAAACATGGCATTCTGCCGAGCAAACGGTGAGAGCGTGCTTTTGCAACGGCATCGAGCGCCGGGTGCTCTCGTGGCAAGCGAGCCACAAGGGGCAGCGATCGGCGTTGGCGCACAGCGGTGAAAGAGGGTAGCGCACTGATTGGGTGGGCCCGCGGAGTTACAGGCGCATTGATTATTGATTGAGGGCGATAACGTGATTTGGCTTGGCTTTGCTGAGATGACGCAGACTCCTCGCTCCCTCCCAGAATTCCTGCCTCTGACCTCATCGAACGCCTCACTTGTCATATCGTCACCGTGAACACAACCCCCGTTCGACGCCAGGATAGAGCCTCATCGCGACCCAGCAGACGCGTGAGCTATTTGACCGAAGCACCGGAACACAGCGAGTGCCTGTAAGACATCGCGACAGCGTTCAAAGAACTTTGCGACGGCTGCGAGCGTCCATCCAGGGGCTTGACGTCACCGTTGGACATTCTCAACCACACGCTGCATCAACTCGGCCTCGCTGGCGGCGCTGGATAACATCGAAATTGCGACTGAAAACGCCTACCCCGCATCTGGCGTTCCAATACTTTGTACAAGGTACGTCGCTGCGTTGTCTCCGCCTGCTTTTGCTGCGCTCGCACCCTTTTGCCACGTTGAGTCGCCGCAACACCCTCGCGCCCACGCCGCTTGCAACCATCCTGTCGCAGTGCTGCTGCATCGCCGTGAATTGCAGTTCGAGAGTGCTGATGATCGCGCCGCGTAAACAGGTGACCTGCGACAGTGCAAACACTCGCGCGCGCGTCGTGGTAGAAAAGTTCGCTGTGTGCGGAGAGTGAGAGTTTAGGCCCGAGTCGAGTACCACCAAGGGATCGTCCTTGATCACGACCACTACGTCACCACCCCAAGTATGGCTGCTGCGACTCAAACAGCGCGAACCTCCCCCCAGAACTCCAAGATGTCCTCTCCCAAGGACACCAAAACTAGTCTCCCCGTCGTGACTAAGACTGAAGGTGTGTACAATCTAGCTGTTGTCCCCTATGACGCGCGTCGTTGCTGCTTCATGCGCACCTACTGTAATGCAATTGCCTGCACTGCACCGCGCACATCATTGTCCTGTTCCTGTCGTTCTTCCGTCACAAAGCAAACATGACTAACCATGACGCCGCCAGCAGAGCCGCCCAAGGTTGAAGCCGCCAGTGAAGATCAGCGTAAGTCACCCTTCGCCCGCGATCACGCACAGCGTCGTCGAGCACCACCCACAGCAATGCATCGTGCTAAAGACGACACCAGCTGCCAGCATCGAAGCAGAGAAGCCCGCGACGACCAATGCCCAACCATTGGCACCTCCACCCAAGCCTTCAACGACAGGTGACACACCCGACTACTTCAACACCGTCCACAACCCCTTCTCGCTGGAGCCAAACGTCTTTGAACAGTCCTTCGTTGGCGGTAACGGCAGCGTAGAAACACCTGGCGGACGCACCATCCTGCCACCTGTCGCCAACATCACATCGCCTTCACCGCTTCCCGGCATCACACCTGGCTGGCAGTCGTTGCGCGCAGGGCCTCTTAGTCCTGCCATGCTTAGTGGGCCGACAGGACAGACTGACTACTTTAGCGAGTCGTTTAGAGGCTTCCCTACCCCCAACGAGTCGTCTCTGAGGACTGGTCTAACGCCCGGCGGAGGCGGGTCTATGTTCCCAGCGCCCAGCCCTAACACCCAAGCCATTTTTAACCTGCACAGCGCCGGCGTCACCCCGGGTACAGGCGACTTTCAGGCTGCTGCCCTCCGCGCAGCTGCTCAGGCCAACAGCAATAAAGCCACTGCTACAGGCGCGCCAACGTCACAGCCCGAAGCGGTAACTGCAGGAATGGATCGTCAAAACAACTTCCAGCAGCCACAATCACAGCAGCGTAATCAGAACGACCCATATGCGAATCATGACGTCAGTAGTGCGGCCAATGATCTTCTGTCGTTTGCCAGCCAAAACGGCGGCGCGCGCAATAACCAGCCTCAGTTCTCCATGCCACCGCAACAGCAATCGATCCACGCCGGCCACATGCCTGTGCAACCTGTCGGCCAGATCAACCATGTCCGTCGCGACACCAAGGGCTCCATCAACAGCATGCAATCCGCAGAGACTGGTGACTTCTCAGAAAGCGGCCAGAGTGAGCAGGCCAAAACTGCCACGCGGTCGCGCGCGAAGAAAGGAGCTGCTAACGGCAAACAAGCTGCAGGCAACAAGCGCAACAACGATGATGCGCCCAAGGGCAGCAGGAAGAAGACCAAAGTCCAACAGATGGAGGATGAGATGATGGGCCAAGATTCTGACGAGGAGATGGATATCAAGGATGAGGAGACTCACAAGGACGGCCGAAAGATGACCGACGAGGAGAAGCGCAAGAATTTCCTCGAGCGGAATAGGTATTTCACTTCAATAACTTCTCCACATGTTACTAACAAACTCAGGGTTGCTGCCCTCAAGTGCCGACAACGCAAGAAGCAATGGCTTGCCAACCTCCAGGCGAAGGTCGAGCTCTTCAGCACTGAGAACGACGCTCTTAGTGCTACCGTCACCCAGCTGCGTGAGGAGATTGTCAATCTGAAGACTCTTTTACTCGCACACAAGGACTGCCCGGTCTCTCAAGCCCAAGGTCTGCACGGTGCTGCCATGAATAACTTCCTTGGTAGCGACCTCAACCACCAGAACCCATACGGCATTGCACAATTGCAGCCGAACGGCGTCCACATGATGCCAATGCAGCCCGGCCAGATGATGAACCGGTTCGTATACCCCCAGCAACGGACGGCGAGTGAGAGCGAACAAGAAAACGCACACTACCCTCCGCCGCCGAAGTATTGAACATCGCTCACCCACTTCCAGGTAAGCATTCTGGGAGTGAACATGCTACCTGTGGTGTAGCAGAGCGCTCACAGACTCTTTAAGTGCCATGATTAGGCATTAGACCATGAACTGCGGACTACGCCCCTCCGCATTCACGACCACCTCTACTATCTTGTAATACACCGCACCTTGTCACCTTCTCCTTCCCGGACGCATCGTCGTCACACTCCATGCATGGGCCGGCGTCTTCGGGTCTTGGCGTACGTCATCCTGGTATCGTCACATCGTCATATCAGGGCACCGCACTTCCTCGGTCACACCCAAAATACATCTCCTAACCTTACGCCATTGGGCCGGATGGCTGGGGTACGGAAAATACGCGAACATGAACACTTCCCCTGTCGGCTTCGATACCGGCTTTTCTCCTTCAGTAACCTGTTTTGGCTGCGTGTACATATGGTGGGTACATTCACGGGTGTTGCGGCGTTCATACACCTGTTTCGTCTTTGCCCACGAAGGCTCCTACTGGCGTTGAGATTCCATTCCTTGCTGCAGCTTGGCTTTGTGCCATCCTTTCCTTTCGGTGGTGGATTGTATTCTCAAAGATCTTCTTGGTGACTGCTTGCCCCTATGTTCTACGTCTTAGTAACAATAGGGCTGGTTGCATGATGGTGTAGACAGGAAAGGATATGGAATCCGTCTCGCTTATGGATGGAGGTGACGTTGATGTGGTGAGACGCGAGGGATCGTGTATGCATACGCAAGGGCAATGGAATCATGAATGTTCAACTTATGTCCACCGTGCTCATGCTATCTTCGAGAAATCACACGGTTAAGCTTGGCTGTGGCTTTCTGCCATCTTGAGCTCTCTATCTCTTCCACCTTGTCTGCATCCTCGTCGACCGCAACGCTTCGGATAGGTTCCGATATGGCCTTTGTATCTTGCATCGATCCATCAAAACTCTGCACCTCACTATTGCCTTGCCTGTTCATCACGACAGATCCAACCTGGCTTGCGTCTCTACTCTCCTCTTTTTCAACGTCCTTGTTCTCCAGCAGCGCTCTAGGCACCCCACTTTCCTTTTCGCCCATAACAACTCTGCACTCCCTGTCCCCATCTCCATGCCCAACTTCAATAACAACAACCCCTCCCATACCCCTCCCATAACGTGTTTTATAAGCGAGTTGCGCATACAAGCGAGTCGCGCACCCCACTAACTCTCTTCTCTACTCTTCCTTCAACCTGTAATGGCTCCACGCTACGTTACTCAAAAGTCTTCAAATGAAGGAGATATTCAGCTTGCAATCTTATCTCTTAATACGCACTAAATTCAAAGTAATCGACGCGCTGCTGCTGCCTCTAACGTGCCTGAATCAATGCTGCGCGACCGACGCGCTGGGAAGCCTCTACGACGCGAGTGCCAGCCCAACTCAAAGAAGCTTACCCAGCTAGAAGAGGAGGTGATTGTTAGCTATATACTTGACCTAGATCAACGTGGATTTGTTCCTACGTTCGACGCTGTACGTGATATGGCTGATAAGCTGCTCGCTGCACACAGTGTAGGTCGCGTTGGCGTCCACTGGCCCCGCAACTTTGTCAAGCATACAGACAGTCTTACGACGCGTTTTAATAGAGCGTACGATAGGCAGAGAGCTCTATGCGAGGATCCTGTACTAATCAGACGCTGGTTTGAGCTTGTAGAGCAGACAAAGGCCAAGTATGGCATCTGCAATGAGGACGTCTACAACTTTGACAAGGCTGGCTTTATGATGGGCAAGAT